>KB205949.1:1076158-1098806 GCA_000328965.1 Ascocoryne sarcoides NRRL 50072 | reverse complement strand
ACCCAAAATTACATACAAAAAAAAAAAAAAAAAAGGGGGTTTGCTCGCAAATGCGACTGTCGATATTACAGTATGGTATAAATCATGAAGCAAGGGAGGGCGTAACAAAACAAATAAATCATTTACAACTCGACGTGATCATGCTCGGCCACGATCTTGAGCGCATCCGGACCCCCCGATGCATATTTAGGGAGGACGTTGCCTTTGGTTAATTCGCCAATAGCGATATCGAATCTCGCGCCGGCGAGATATGCCGCACCAAGCTAAGACGTGTTAGCATGGAAAGATTCAGGTAGGGGATGGGATGTATATGCACATACCATAATTGCAGAGATGACGAAGAGGGTTCCGAAAACCGCAAGCATGAGGAGCAGGAGATCCCACTTGTCATCACCCGTCAGTGTAGTCGCCTCCTTCTTCTTCTGCGCCGCCTCGAGGGCCTTGGGGTCTTGTCGGGGGAAGATGGACTCGATAAACTGCTCGATCTTTTTTATAATTTATTAGCGGCGCGCTAGCAAGGAAGAGATTTCCGCCGCCGGGGGGGGGAAACAACTGACCTTTCCGCACGCAATGCTGATTTCCATAAAGTTGGGGTCCTTGGGTGAGTTCTTCTTCCCTATCTTGCGAACGTAGGTCGTGAAGATGCCGCATACCTTCCGGAGACTCTGGGTGCTCTCCATCATGAGTTCGCAGGCGTCGCCTTTGGTGATCTTCACATTCCTCTTGAAGATGTTGGGGTTCATAAAGACGAGCTCGAGGGTCGCGATGGCCATGGACTGCGGAATCGCGACAAAGTTGAAGACGCTCTGGTCCTTGATGCCGGCCATGTAGTATAAGCATTCGTCGGCGTGTCGCAGGGAGTTGAGAACCATCTCGGAGCTGCAGTGCAGAGCGGCTTCCTCGTTCTTGGGGTCGAATAGGTCCTCGAATTTGGCAACGTGCTTCGACCAGATCTCCTTGGGCCAGAATCGTCGCTTGTCATCAAAGTCCTCCCGGATGTCGCGAATGATGTTGGTTTTCTGTAGGAACTGACCCATGGATTCCGACAACTCTGGATGCTGTGCGAGACCCGGGTTCGCCAGCTTGCTCTCGATGAAGAGTCTGGTCAGACCGTCCCCCACGAGACCCGCCACGTAATGGCAATAGAGCTCGTAGTCCTCCACCGTATTGACCCCATTGATATTGTGCTCGGCGTTGTTCGCATAATCCGCCATGCCATTGCCCATCTTCTTGGTGATGTCCTTGATGATTTCCTTGTACGCCGGCTTGATCGCCTTGAGCTCCGTGATCACGACGTCGAAATGCACCACCAGCTCCCGGTCCTTCTCGTCGGGGCCATTCCCATCGAAGTTCCAGCCGTCCTTCTCGATGAGGTCCTGGAAGGACCGGAGCAGCGGCTCCTTGGTCTCGAGCGGGATCGTCATATCATCCTCGATGGTGTCGAGGCCCCGCAGGATCAGGTAGAACAGGGCGACGGGGACGAGCAATTCGGGGTTCAATTCCTGGATGACGGCGCTGAAGCTCCGGCTGGTCATGTTGAGGTACTTGAAGCACTCCTTCAGGGTCTCGGATTCCGTCTTTTCATCGCGGACATGGATGGGTTCATGCCACATTTTCCTGCCGTCCGTTAGCAGTGCGTATAGATTTTTTTTCCTTAGCTGGGGCCAATTCCGCACCATTGTATGATGGATCTCAATTCCTGCGGATGCACCGAGAAGTACAGGAGCTGGCCGAGGATGCCCATCGTGAGGATGTCGACGGAGATGGGAGAGATCGAGAGAGAGGTTGAGATTGCGAGAAAGGTGAATTGGTTGAAGATATCGGGGAGAGATATGCGTCCAGTCGTGTGCGATCCGAATGGGTGGAGAAGACAGGGCCTGCAGAGCTGAATGTGATGCGGGGGGGTTCTCTTGATGAGGATTGCAGCTTGAGAAGCTCAGAGATAGATATGCGGAGAGGAGGAGGGGGAGGGGAGGGATCGGAAGAGTCGAGTGTGGGGGATTCCAGAGCTAGTCTGCTAATCTATCCTGCTCGACTGGAGAAGATGAGAATGAGCCTTCGTTGGGTTAGAATGATCCGGTTCGAGTCTTCTCGCATCATCTCATCCACCGTCTCCCTCCACTTTTCCCGCCATAGAATTCGAGGGTCCCGAGTCGCGCCAATCAACCGTGGTGGGTGGGAAGCGAGATGCCTTGGTCTGACTTGAGATGGGACTACGAATGGTCACGGTGCAATTCGAGGCTTAATCTGATGTTTAAATGGTGCAATTCGAGGCTTAATCTGTTGTTTACTTTGTCAATGGTCAAAGTGGTCGAAATGGGTCAATTTGTTAAATGTTAAAACCGATGAGCCTCATGTGGCGGTGCATCCAGCTCATGCATGCATCCATCAACATCCACGCATTATACGGGTTCAAACAAACGGCTAGAATCTGGTACACGCAAGGGATCTCCTCTCTCTCTCCTCGCTCTGGCGCGTCGGAATGGTGGCAGAAGCGAATCCTGTATGTATTATATAATACGATACGATATGATATAATATGCCAGGCACCGACGCCTTGGAAGCAACCCTGGATTTGCATCTGCGAAGAACGGTAAGCGAACCCGCAGACGCCGGCAGGATACGATACGAGGGGATCTTCGTTTTCGTAATAGTATAGTATAGTCCTCGGCCTCGTTTGTTTCTTATTTCTTCCTTTCTATCTCTCTCTCTTCCTCTCTTGATCTCTCTCCTCTCAAATATATGGTGAAAGCACCAACAATCCCATCTAGCCTTCCCCCATCCATCCACTATCCATCTACCTCCCCTCCACCCTCCTCATTCCAGCTTCGGTCAACTCTCTCTCTCTCCTTCCCCTCATTACATCCATCCCAATAACACCCGTGTATAAACCAAACTCCAAAGTCGCTGCCATGATCAAGGTCCACCTAGCTAAGAATGAGGATCTGGAGATGAGCAAGAGGGGTTTACTGGAGGGGGACAAGCTCGCGCCCAAGGAGGTGGAATAGCACACCAAGACCCGGGGACTGCGGACCCGCGTGATGAATGCTGCTTGTATAGGACTTGATATTGCTCGGACGGTGTTCTTGGTGTTTTGGAATAAATGGTATGTGGTAGCACGTGTTATAAGTATATATATATATATACATCTGGGCGACCTATGTATGCGCCGGGTATATATATATATATATTTCTCTCTATATCTATATCTATACATCTCTATATCTATATATATATATATCTCTCTCTCTCTCTATATATATATCTCTATATATCTATATATCTATATCTATCTCTCTCCCCCCCCCCTCTCCCCACCCACCCATACCACCCACAAAACCCCCCCCCATCCTCCAAACCCAAACAAAAGTCAAAAAAAAATAAAAACAATCCCAAGCCAACAACCCCCCCCTCCCGCAAGATATTCCACCCCCCCAATAAAGAACCCACACCCCCCCCCGCCATAAACCCATCTCCCACCCCACGCTCACTCTAGATCGCCCTGGCAGCCCCCTCAAACTCACTCTCCATCCCCGTCCAGCCCGCCTGCCTTTCTTTCTTTCTTTCGTTTAAATAATCCCCTGTCCCCTGTACCTATGTCGCGCTTCTCGATCGGGGGAATCCGAGCGGTGCTCGATTCGGTGGGGTTCGATCGGGACTTGTTTGGACGAGTTATCTATCTCTCTTTGTGTCTTCCTTCTCTCTCTGCTACAAATCTTATATCGCCTAATACAAAACCACGCGAGAATCAACCCTCCTTCTCTCTCGCCGTCTCGCCGTCTCACCGTCTCACCTACCCACTACCCAGACAAATAAACAAACAAACAAACCTAAACTAACTTCCCCTCCCCTCACCCTGTCCCTCAGCGTCGGCCTAACTACCACCTCTACCTCGAGCCCCTCTGCGAGCCCCTCTGCGAGCCCCTCCCTCTCACTCCCCTCACATGGGACCAACGGTGGGATCAACGGTAGATCAACGATGGGGTTAATGACGGGATCAACGATGGCTTAAAAGTCAAGGAAAAGGAGGAAGGGATGAAAGTAGAAGGGGGAAAAAGGAGGAAAAGAAGAGAGGAAGGAACAGAAAAGAGAGAAATTTATAATCTATATACAAAACCCCCAAGTCTAATAATGATAATACCCCGTAAACGTACTATCACATACTCCCACATCTATCCATCCATGCATCCACCATATCAAAACAAATGGAATCCATTCCACTCAAATCCATTCCACTCAACGAGGGTCACACACTTCTTTTTTATTTCTTAATACACAAAAAAAGAAATATCGCGTGGTGAGAGAGAGATAGATATCTCGATCGGGAACAAACCTCCCTCTTGGAAAAAACCAAAGCTAAAACCCGAAATGCTCCCACACATCCTACATCCTACATTAACATACATCATACACATAACATCCTACATAGATTGCATTACATGTACGGTAAATCCAAGAGCAAGTGAGGCCCATCCGTCACTTTCGGCCTCGGTTTAACATGATGTATGAATATCTGGAAAAAGTTAGTTGCGTGCTGTTATAAGAGGGGGAAAACGAAATGTGATAAGGAAAAACAAAGCGTGTAATGAGAGAAAGAAACCCAAGGAAGACTCACGTAATAATCCCCATAATCGTCATCAAAACCCCCAACGCGCTCTTATCCGTCAAAGCCTTCCCGCTCACCGCCCACCCGATCGCCACGATACTTACCGTCTTCAGATGCCCCACGACGGTACTCGACACGGGACCCGATCCATTGATGATGAAGAACTGCGAGATGTTGATCAGCGACGCGAACCCGCCCGACATCAGGATCATGAGCCAGCGGTATTGCGGCACGTCACTCAGGACCGGGATGTGGTCGACGAGGGGCACGGCGAAGAGGAGCATGATGGAGGAGATGGGGGCTTGGTTGAAGAGGAGTTGCGAGGAGTTCATGGAGAGTTTCTTGTGGTAGGAGCCGATGAGGACGGTGTAGACCGAGGAGGCGCAGACGCCGCAGAGGGCGAAGATGACGCCGATGGTGCTGGTGGTGGAGATGGCGGGGGGGGTGGATTTGCCGGTGGCCGGGACGGAGCTGGGTTGGATGTCGTAGTAGGAGGTGAGACCGACGCCGACGCAGACGGGGATGAGGGCGAGGCAGGCGTTTTGTGGGATGGTGGCTCGGTAGAGGATGAAGTTGATGATGGCGGTCATGGGGGTGAGGAGGACGCGGCAGAGCTGGTAGACGGTGACGGTGGAGAAGGCGAGGGAGAGGTTGGGGAGCACGACGTTGAGACACATGGCAAAGGCGAGCTGGGGGGAGGTGTTAGTCTTGGATTGCGCATCTTGGGGTTTGGGGTAGCGAGGGGTGAAGTAGATATCGAGGTAGAAGTAGATGTTGAGAAGGAGAGTGAGTAGGGGTGAGGATTGGGGTGGAAGTGTGAGTATAAAGATGGGGATGAGGATGAGGATGAGGGTGAGGGTGAGAGTGAGAGTGAGAGTGAGAGTGAGAGTGAGAGTGAGAGTGAGGGGGGGGGTGCGGCGAAGTGAGACTCAAAATAAGGATGAGTATAGAATAACCAGAAAAGGGGTACTGACTGGCAACATCTCCACGATGCCCGCTCGTTTGGGGATAAACGCCCCGATGCCCGGCCGTGATACCACCCACAACGTCAAGCCCGTACACACAAAGTGGAAGGAGGCAAAGGACGTCTGCATCAGCTTAAAAGCCGGATCATTGAAGATGGCCTTGTTGGTGAAGACGATGCCGATGGTGGACGCCATGTTGATGGCGGTCCAGAGCAGGAACTTCTTGCGTGCCCCGGCCCTGATCTGGTCTTGCGTGGGCGTGATGGTGGGCGCCTCCGAATAGGCTCTCTCATCCTCCAACATGGCCTTTTGAGCCTCGACATCCAGAAGGGGGACGCCATTCTCTTCCGAGTTTTCAACAGCCATTTCGAGGATGCGTGATCATGTGATGTGCCCTCGTACCGGCGGTGGATGGGGAACCAGAGCGACGACGATGTGGGATACTGCAGGAGAAGCGCGTTGAGTTGCAGCCAAGCAAGCACGCCGGAGAGGTAGACAGATGTGGTGGTATATGGTGGTACAGGATCGTCTGAAGGAGACCGGAGTCAAGTCGAGCGAGCGGAATAGCAGAATCCAAACAAGCTTCGAAAGATATCGAAGGGATTATGAGTTAAAAGAGCGGACCTCTCCCTCTCCAAAAGAAAAAAAAGAACGAGCTTGACGGTCTTGCGTGGACTCGAAGGCGTGCAAAATGATCTCTTCGGCACCTCGTGTTGGGTCGTGGTTGATGTAAGATTGAATCGCCGAGGCCGGACTAGTGGGAATGGATGGAAAAAAAGGAGCGCGGCTGGGCTGGAAGGGGAAATCCTGGTGACAATCTTGGGAAAAAGAAAGAAGAGGGATGGAGGGGATATAAAGGGGGTGTTGCGAAGATGATGCAAAATGAATCAGATAAATGTGTATAAGATGCGAATGATGTCGTTGCGAACTCGGTCGGGAGTCGGGAGTGGACAGTTCGGATGTTGACGATGGTGATTACGACTGGAGTTTCATCACGGAGGAGTAGCCGCAGTGAAGTGCAGCCTCATTCACGAGAGGGCGAGCGAGAGGGTGCATGTAGTGTGAATGCTCGATCGGTCGTCATTTGATGATGATTATTATACTGTATAATACGGATCTTCATCGTTGTCGATTTATGCCTCACTCGGTCGGATACGCAGATAACATGCTACCCCTCGATGTCCGGCGAATCACGTCGGGGGAAAGTCGTGGTTTTCGACCCCTTTTTGGACGAGAGGCGGTCTGCAATGAAGAAGGTCCAGCAATTATGTTATGTGATGTGATGTTATATATGTGATGTGATGTTATGTGATGCTATGTTATGTTATATATGTGATGTTATGTTATACTATGTGATGTTATGTTATGTGATACTATGTTATATGATGTTATGTGATATAATGTTATGTTATATAATATTATGTCATGTGATATTATATTTATATGATACTATGTTATGTTATGTGATACTATATTATATGATATGATATTATTTCATGTTATATTATATAATGCCATGTCATGTGATGTTATATCATCCGACTTGATCTGATGGCTCAACCCATTCGACCATCGAAACAATCCTCCACGAGACGACCTACCATCGAATTGAGATACTAACCACCACGGAGAATGTAAAGATGAAACGAGATACGAAGAGAATACGAACTCATCGCGCAGGTTGCGAACGTCCCTCCTGATCCCACGCAGGCCCGTATTTCTTGCTGGCCGGACCTGGGCCATTCGGGTGCCTTGCATATTTCGTGGTTCTCCAGTCTTTTACAAATCCCACACCACTCCGCTTCGAATCGCTGCCCCCTCCCTCCCCTCCCCATCTCACCGACACAACACTCGTTTGCTGTCCATCACTCACTTCCAGACCTTTACAACCACAACTACATCTACATTCAAACCAGCACCATCATGTCGCCCAAGCCGGTCTTCCTTATCTGGGGTGGTGAAGGATGGGTCGCGGGACACATGAAGACCATCCTCGAGAGCCAAGGTGAGTTCGTTGGTTGCATGACCGCCACTGGAACTCGTCGACGAGAGAAGCACGAGAAGCTGACCCTCCGCAGGCAAGGAGGTCTACACCACCGTCACTCGCATGGAGGATCGCGAGGCGGTGCTGGCCGAGCTGGAGAAATACAAGCCCACCCACGTCTTCAACTGTGCCGGCCAGACGGGACGACCCAACGTCGACTGGTGCGAGGACCACAAGGAGGAGACCATCCGCAGCAATGTCATCGGCACCCTCAACTTGACCGACTGCTGCTTCCTCAAGGGCGTGCACATCACCGTCTTCGCCACCGGCTGCATCTACGCCTACGACGAGGAGCACCCCATGGGAGGAAAGGGATACGTCGAGACCGACAAGTCCAACTTTGCCGGCTCGTTCTACTCCGAGACCAAGGCACATGTCGAGGAGGTGCGTATGCTAGCGGTCCTGCTCGAGGACCCAGGTGATTAACCGCCGTGTAGGTCATGAAATACTACAGCAACACCCTCATCCTCCGACTGCGGATGCCCGTCAGCGATGACCTGAACGCCCGCAACTTCGTCACCAAGATCTCCAAGTACGAGCGGGTGGTCGACATCCCCAACTCCAACTCCATCCTCCACGATCTCCTGCCCGCCGCCATCGTCATGTCCGAGCACAAGGACACCGGCATCTACAACTTCACCAACCCCGGCGCCATCTCCCACAACGAGGTCCTCACCCTCTTCAAGGAGATCGTGCGCCCATCCTTCACCTGGAAGAACTTCACCCTGGAGGAGCAGTCCAAGGTCATCAAGGCGGGCCGCAGCAACTGCAAGCTCGAGACGGCGAAGCTCATCAAGAAGCTCAAGGGATACAACATCGAGGTGCCCGAGGTCCACGAGGCGTACAAGCTCTGCTTCCAGCGCATGGTCAAGAACGGCGTGAAATAGATCTGAAGACATCTGCCTTCCAAAAGTCATTTAGATTAGCTTTTAGAACTGATATCCCGAGCATGATCAATCCGATAACGCATTAAGCACGCATTTGCAAGGCTGTTCGCGGTTGTCATTGTGACTGGTGGCAATCTCGCGGATCCCGGTTCAGGACCACGTAATGATGCGCTCGTGAGTCTGTCCAAAGTGATTCGGCTCGTGAGTATTATGTGCCTGATTCTTCTTCATTAGTGAATATGAATGAAATGTTGAGAAATGGCGACCTCTGCCCGTGATATAAATACTCGCAAAGGCTGCTTCGACATGGTGACCTCCAACATTGCCCCGCCATTTCTTGGAAATTTTAGCCTCGCCTCGTCATTTCCCGCACTCGCCTTCGAGACACTCAGCCTCATCCATCCTCTGCACCTCTTGCAAGCTTCATCCTCTTTATCATTAGAACAAGGACACTGATATCTCAATCATCTCCACGCCGTTCCCACCGAAGAAACCAGCCTCCGCAGAAGCAGGAGAAGCACCTCCCGACAGCTGCCACCATGGTTGCGGACACGACCTACTATGATGCCTTGGGCGTGAAACCCGACGCGACACAGCTGGAGATCAAGAAGGCATATCGAAAGCTTGCCATCATAACACATCCAGGTATGCTTTTCGTCTCCTCGCCCTCTCGATGGTATGAAGGCTCACCCGCGCAGACAAGAACCCCAACGACGATACGGCGCATGAGAAATTCCAAGCGATCGGCGAAGCTTATCAAGTCCTCAGCAATACCGACCTGCGCAAGCAATATGACAAGTATGGCAAGGACAAAGCCCTCCCATCCGATGGCTTCGCAGACCCCGCTGAGTTCTTTGGAACCATCTTTGGGGGAGATGCCTTTGTAGATCTCATCGGAGAGATATCCCTCATGAAGGATCTGACCAAGACGATGGATATCGCCATGCAAGGCGAGGAGGAAGAGGCGGAAGAGTTTCCTGGGGAGCAGCAGGCCGTGGAAGCAAGTCTCGCCGAGGAGAAGGCCAAAGCCGAAGCCGCCGCGGGCCTTTCCAGCGGAGAGGCCAGCAAGACTCCGATTCCACCGCCCAGCGTGCAAGAGAGCACCGATGCAGCATACCTGTCCGCATCAAATGCCGCGTCTCAGAAACCATCCCCCAGCACTTCGGCAGCGGCCTCTGGGACCTCGACCCCGCGGAGACAGGGAATCCCGATCCGAAATGCCCTCATGGATAAGAGCGAAGAAGACATCCAGCTCGATTCGGCCAACATGACCGAAGAAGAGAGGCTCAAGGCAAAGGAAAAGAAGAAGGCGGGATTGTCTAAAGCACAACGAGAGGAGCTCGCTTCCTACGAAAGGGAAAGAGCCAAAGTGCGACAAGAGCGTGTCGACACCCTATCCAAAAAGCTCATCGACCGCATCAGCATCTGGACCGAGACCGATAAGAGACCGGCTTGCACCAAGGCATTCCAGGAGAAGACCCGATTAGAAGTCGAAAACCTCAAGATGGAATCTTTCGGTCTCGACATCTTACACGCGATCGGAACCACCTACCTCCAAAAAGCCACGGCGCTCCTCAAATCCCAAAAGTTCCTCGGCATCGGCGGCTTCTTCTCGCGTCTCAAGGACAAGGGCACACTGGCCAAGGAAACGTGGAACACGATCTCCAGCGCGATCGATGCGCAGATGACGATGGAGGAGATGGCCAAGATGGAGGAGCGCGGCGGCGAGGATTGGACGGACGAGAAGAAATCCGAGTATGAGCGGAGGGTGACGGGCAAGATCTTGAATGCGGCGTGGCGGGGAAGCAAGTATGAGATCCAATCGGTATTACGAGATGTGTGTGATGCTGTCTTGAATGATAAGAGGGTGCCGATGTCGAAGAGGTTGGAGCGGGCTCAGGCTTTGGTTATCTCGGGGGAGATTTACCAAAAGGTTGGTTTTGCCTTTTCTTCGTGACGAGACTCTCCTTTTCTTCTTCTCTCTCTCTTTCTCGCACACACTTACTGATGACATATAATAGGCACAACGTAATCCCGACGAGGAAGGCGATTATATGGCGTTTGAGCAGCTAGTTGCAGAGGCGGCGGCGAAGAAGGAACATAAGAAGAAGCAGAAGGATAAGAAACCCGATGCGGATCCGTATGCGCAGGCGAAGACGACGGCGGAGGATGTTCCGAATGTGCCTAAGGTTTAGAGGGTGGTCCTTGGGGTTCTTCTTTGGTTGGTTGGTTGGTTACTTTCACTTGGTGTTTGTAAAGACGGATGGGTTGTTGGTGTGGGAGGGAAGGGAAAGGGGAAGGGGGGGGGAGGAGTGAAAGGGAGGAGTGAAATGCAGAGGAGACCTTGTCTAGCATAGTCTAGTGCCGTCTAGGCTGGGTAGCAAGCAGGACTGGGACTGGATGGGAGGCATCAGCGTTGACATTTTACTTGATTGATTAACTTGACTTGACTTGTTACGGGTATTAGACGGAATCAGCGAGCGAGCGAGCGAGCGAACGGTTACGAGGTAGCGAGAGAGGTAGCGAAAAGGGGTAGCGAGAGGGGTAGCAAAGAAATCAGCGTTTTCTCGGTATAGAATAAATATATATTTACTCCCGATTTTCACTGTTGTTGTTGTGGTGGTGGTGGTGGTGGTTTTGATGTGATGTTGGCTGTGGGTTTTGATGTGATACATGGGCGGTGGTTTTGAAGTTGGTGTGAGTTCTTGTTGTCTATGGATTCTAGCTATATATGTCTACATGTCTACGTTCGCCGGTAGCATTATCATGAATCCCACGCTTCGCAGCTTTTTTTTACGAATTGGGGCAAGGGGAGGCAAGGGGGGGGACGACCTTCCCTCAAGGTTACAACTTCACTAGCACTAGGAGGTATAAGAATCCAATTTTTTTTTTTTTTTTACAAAACCTCGAAAGATATGATACCCAGAGTTGCTAACTCTGGCTGGCATGAGAAGTATTTTATTCCTCGGCAACGGCTTATTATTTAACTGCTGAAGTAGAATTGTAATTTTGAAACTTTAACCCTAACCCTAAACATTTATAATTTACCTTCTAATTACTTATAAAACGTTTATAAAATAATTATTCAAAAGCTTAAATAAACTTTAAATATAAAATCCCAATTTTTAAAGGATTAAAAGGCTTAGAAAGAGGCCTGTATTAGTTCACCTGGGCTCGGGTGGACGTTTATGCGACCTGCTACCCTCGCGACAAGAACGGTTGTTATTGTAAAATAAGCAGGTCACGGGTTGTATTACTAATTATTCCAATAGATCAGTAGCAGAAGAGTTATCCTATTGAGACTACAGCTATTAATGCTTATATAAGAACATTTGAACGATAGGCAGCCGTAGGCTCCAAGTGCTACTCTCATATTGACTCGACATGTGACTCAATAGTTATTAAATGCCAAAGAGGTCAGAACAGTACACTATATTCTAACAGTTATAAGTGCGAATCGTTACAAAAAGGGTAAAGTAAATCGGTATTAAAGGCTTTATTTGCTGGCTACTAGATTCTAATAGGCAAGAAGTAGCGATCGCGGGTCCAAAGAAGGCATCTATTTATCTTCTTTCACAAAGAACTTCCTTTCGACTTTGTCAACGTTAATCCTCTCACAAAATTACCCTCCGTTCCTTCGAAACATTTCTGTTTCTACACTCGGAAATTCCAGGTCCTTTCCCGTCAAGCTGCCTCGCTGTAATAACCATCATCGTCATCGTCTCCACCCAAAGACTCCCCAAATCTATCGGTGAAGATCATCTCGTCGTCCTCGCTAGGACAACATCAGCAGAGATCAAATTAACGACTTCAAAGCAGGCTTCAAGTTTTGGCGCGGGATGCTGAGTCAAGCCAAAATAGAATAAATGCCATTTCTTTACGTACCGGTGGTGTTGGTTCCAGTGGCGGCGAGCATCAGCATCCGACTTGAACTTGATGTTCATGCCACAGCATTCACCAAAGCCGCATTTATAATGCCTGTTCCTCAGCATGTGAATACGTCTTGATCCAGCAAAGCACCCATGAACTCCACAATTGCGTGGGAAGACTATATCGTGCCGCGCCTGCTCCTCGGAGTTCCGAATGTGTGATAAACATCCTGCATGTTTGCAAAGGTCCGGCAGTTCTGGAGACGGTGAGGACATTTTCGATGTATTCCCGGTACTGTAGACTTTTACGAGATATGGCTGGGCGTAGGAGCTTAGTAGTCTGTGAAGGAATTGAAGAATTGGGTTAGCACAAACTCTTATAATAAGCCAAGGATGCTTACTAGCTGAGCGAGAAATAATAGTTAAGAGTCTGCTTATCCGAAAGCCTGATTTGAAATTGGCTCGATAGTGAGAAGGAGCTCGATCTAGCTGGCGGAAAAGAAGGGTTTTAGTGGGAGCAAGACGGTTTTGAAGCGATTGAGGGATTTAATCTCTCGGGCATCTCCCTCCCTTCACATAGGATAGGCGGATGGTCTTAGCCTGAGTAAGATACAGGTGGCTGTTTTAATATACCAATTACGACCTTAGCAGATCGCAGGGGTAAATCTCAGTTGTATCTCAGTGTATAACTGTTCTCGTGCCAAGTATACACAGCAGGGTTAGTTTTATTCGACGCCCGGTTTCTACTTAAGAAGCTTTTAAGCGGCAGCTGTTAGACTTCTGTGAGTACGTAGTTCGGGCGTAGAACTTCCTGCGCCAAAATCAAGTACAAACACTCTTGTTTATAGTAAGATGATACGATCACGAATTCAGCAGACTAAATTATCTTATATAAACACTGATGTTCACAAGCTCAAGCCGTTCAGGATCAGGCTGGTAAGCCAAAGCAATCCGAATTGTAGTAGTGCAATTCGGAGTGTGACGACGCAGATACACTGGTACGAGGATGTTGGCTAAATGAATACAATACTAAAACTACAGAACTAGCCAAGGGGGGGTGAGCAATGAGAACTTATTAGAATTTGGCTTCATAAGAAGTATTATTTGCTTGTTTGATATAGACGAGCTTACTATATTCGCTTTAGTTTTATTCTTGCAAAACATATGTACACGGAAACGGACCGTATCACTCACGGTTAGGGTCTTCCCATATCACATGACGGACAGAAGACAGAAAACCCAGTATTTAACAACTCAAACATACAAATCACATCGAAAGCTGAAATATTAATGTACGGAACATCTCAATTATTGAATTCAGCTCTCTCCCCTTACTCAGGCTAATTCTAAGTCCACCGGTAGCCGTTACCTTTCGGTTAAATCGGATACTCGGCTCGGGTATTTATTGCCGGCCTCACCTCCCCTCCGGAACGTCACCCGAACATCAAGAACCTCCCACAACAATCACAACAGCCATTGACCCTCCCCACTCATGTAAAACCACCTTTACCCAGTATAATATCTCATAAATATCATACACTCCATCAAGACCCCAACCCAGCGTCCTCGGCGCCCAATCCCCACTCAACAATGTCCAAACTCTCCCCCTCCCTCAAAGCCCTAATCAACGCCCCATTCGCCCGCCCAAACACCCTCCCATCCACGCCAAAGATCCGCGCCGTCTACGCCCAGCTCCTCCAAGAAGCCCGATCCAAAGACGTCGGGGTCCCAGCATGGCTTTCTGTATCCGTAAATCCCCCACCCTTTGTCAACCCCTCTATTCTAACCAAGCACACACAAACCCATCCCCAAGAGACAAAACAAAAACAACTAATCATAGCGACCTAAATAGACGGCAGCAACAATGACGATGAACTCCCCCGAAGCCCTGACAGAACTGTATAACCTAGCTACGGAGGAATCAAAAGACAAAGAGCAGAGTGTACGGACAGCGGAATTGATGCGGGAAGTGGGGTTGAAATGTATTGGGTTCAATGGCGTACGGCTCTTCCCTCTCATTTATCCTCATATTTGATAAAACAAAAGCTAAATGCCATTCCCCTAGGTCCCACGAACAATCAACTGCCTCGGAGCCTTCCGATCAAGTCTCCCGCAAGAAATCATCTCCTCGCTATCCACCACCCCAACAAGGTCAGTCTCCCCCTTCTCCCCTTCCCCATCCCAAACAAACCAGATCCCATAAAAACAAACCAAACCAAACCCAACCAAACCCATTAACCCCCACCCCCAGAACCCCCACGCCCCAAAACCTCCCCTCCATCATCTCCCGCGGCGCCCACCTCTGGACCAGCATCTACCACCCCTTCGCCCAACCCCTCACCACCAAGCTCTCCCTCTCCCACCCCGACCTCCCAATCCACATCCTAAACCACGAATACGGGGCCCTGTTCTCCGACCCGCCTGCGCACCTCCTGCCTCCGGGCGCAAAGGTCGGCCGCGTGCTCACGTCCCTGGTGGCCGTGGCGTGTTTGCGCGCGCAGACGGGCGTCGGGCCGCAGGTTACGAGTCATGTGTTTGGATTGAGGAAGGCGTATGGGGATGGGAGTGCGGAGGGGGAGGGGGAGGTCGAGGTCCAGGGGGGGAGGTGGTTGGCGGGGGATGAGGGGAGTGAGTGGGTTTTGAGGGGGGTGGATAGGATTGTGGGGGAGTTGGGGAGGGGGAGGGGGAGTAGTTTTGCGGGGGGGATGGAGGGGGAGGAGAAGGCTAGGTTGTAGACGAATCAAAGGTGCGGATTTGTTTTGTGTGTGTAGAAAGTTTATAGATTTATATAAAAAGGAGGTCTAAGATTTCTTTAGATACTTTTATGATAGTGTTGTAATTGTTTATAGATGATCTCATAAGCTCGCTAGATGTGAGCTCGTCTATTCCATAGACTTGACATTCTCCGCGACAGCGAATTTGGCATCCGTTTTCTGCCTTACCTCTTCAATATCCACCCCGGGTGCTAATTCCGTCAACGTCAACCCACCCTTTACTCTATCAACTTCGAAAACGCACTATAAGAATATATATCAGCAGAGTTCCAAATTTCAAATCCACCACCAACCGTACAACCGCCAACCCCACAAACACACAACGTTATAGCCCCCAGCTCTCCCTCAAATTCATAACCATCCCCACAAAAGCAACAAACAACAAACAAACCAAACAACCCAAACTCACCAAATCCGTAATAATCAAACTCACACACCCCTTCCCCGTCAAAGGCAACCCACACCTCTCCACCACCTTCGCCGTCCCATCCCGCGCCACATGCTCCGTCGCCACCACGATCCTCGTCCGATCCGGATTCCCCACGAGATCCATCGCCCCTCCCATCCCTTTGAACACCTTCCCAGGAATCATAAAGTTAGCCAGGTCGCCGGCAGCGGATACCTGCAGGGCACCCAGGACCGAGACGTCGATGTGGCCGCCGCGGATCATGGCGAAGGATTCGGCCGAGTCAAAGGTCGAGGCGCCTGGGATGAGGGTAACGGTTTCTTTGCCGGCGTTGATTATGTCGCTATTTAGGTTGAGTTGGTCAGTTGTGTTCGTTATATATATATATATATATATATACTTTTCTTATTCTGCTCGAGAAGGGAGGGGGAGGCTTACGCATCGATTTCTTCTTCCGTGGGGTACGGGCCCTATGTTTGATCAATAGAATTCTCAATCTCAACTCTGTTAAATAGAGAAAGAAAAGACCTACCATCCCCAGCACCCCATTCTCACTCTGGATCCACACCTTGGTCCCCGGTTCCAAAAAGCTCGGCGCCAGAGTCGGCATGCCCACGCCTAGATTAACATAAAACCCATCCTTCAGCTCCTTCGCCGTCCTCCTCGCAATCCTCTCCCTCCTAACCAAACTTTCGCTCTTCTTCCCTCCATCCCCAACCCCTCCCTCGATCTCCTTCAACTTCCGAATCTCAATAACCTTTTCCACCGTAGACGGAACGATCCGATCAACATATATCCCTGGAAGATGGACATTATCGGGATGAAGAGCGCCGATAGGCACAATCTCCTCTGCTTCAACGATCGTAATAGTCGCAGCCTTGGCCATGATTTGTCCAAAGGCTCTAGTCGTATATCTATCGAGAGGATTTACTCATGGGGAAATCCAGAGAGGGGGACGACATCTCACGGACCTGAACTGACAATTCCCCGCCTCATCCACCCTCCGCGCTCTCAAAATCGCCACATCCCCCTTGATGGCCTCCTCCATCCCATAAACCTTCCCACCAAAGACCCTCGTCTCTCTCGGTTTTCCCCTCTCCACAACCGTCGCTCTCCCCGTCGCTTCATCAACCGGACCGAGCCGAACCGGGATATCTCCCGATTGCAACAACGTATCTGTTCCACGAGTTAGACCACTTCTCTCTCACCACGACCAAAAAAAGAAACATATATTCATAAGAGAGAGAGAGAGAAAAAAAGGCAAACTCCCTCATCCCCGTCGGCGTAAAGAAAGCCGGGATCCCCGCCCCGCCCGCTCGTATGCGCTCCGCAATCGTCCCCTGCGGACAAAGCTCAATCGCAATCTCACCCCCCAGATACATCTTCTCGAGGACCTTATTCGCGCCGAGGAACGACAGCGTCAGCCTCTCGATCTGGCCGGAGGCGATAAGAGGCGAGAGACCCCCTCCGGCCGCCGACCCGGCATTATTCGACACGGCGGCGAGGTGGTTCAGATTGTCTTTGCCCCGGCGAGCAAGTGCCGCTATGATCGTCTCTAAGACGCAAATAAATATTTTAGTAATTGCTCAAGCACGTTGCTGTTCAATCGAGTAATCACTCAATCAATTAGACAAGAAAGCCCCAAAAAACCTACCCGCCGTTCCACATAGTCCGAACCCGGCACTCAGGATGGTCGAACCGCTTCTCAGATCCGCAACCGCTGCATCGGCGTCTCTATACACCTTTGACGCGCCCCTCACAACCTTAGGGACGGGATCGAGTTTGAGGCCGGTGTTTGCTTTCTGTGAGTGAGGGAGTGGGGTTGTGGTCAGGGTTCGCGCGATAGGGACCTTGGGATGGGAATGAAGCCGGGTGCGGGTTGAGAGTCGGTTGCGGGGTGGATATGAGAGAGAAACGAGGGAGATTCTTCTGGTGGCCATTTTGAGATATCATTCAAGAGAGTTTCGAGGAATCAAAAGAGAACCGACGAAAGAGGAGGATTAAAGAGCCCTATATTATAAATTGAACCTATGCATGCCGTTTGCCGGTAAGAGTGGGTATGATATGGTCTCAACCAGCTCCACAACCTTGACATCAACTGAAGTCACATGTAACTATATCCACCAAAACAGACACCCATCTTCAAACCCCCACCACTCCATCCCTCACAGCTATAGTAACCATTCTATAAACCCCTCCACCAAAAAACAAATTCCCCTAGGTAATACCACCCACGTGATTCAACAAGATAACCTCAAGAAATCGCATGAAAAATTGATTATATCCACCAAGACAAATCGCATCCCCAACACCCCTCACCCATGCCTCATCCCCCCTCCCTCCATAAACCCCTCGAACAGCAAACAACAAACAACCCCAAATCAACCCCACCCACGCGATTCAAAAATTTGACCTTGACCATTCACAATCTCACAATAACATGACCACGAGCTCATATATATTTACCTCTTTCGTTAGGAATCCACCTGCCCAAAGAGTTCGGTTTCGCCTCGGAGAGAATAGTCAATATCGAGATATCACACTTCTCACCTCGCCTCAATTGCAAAAGCCACCAATTTTTACCAATCATTCATCACCACTTCCTCGATTCCCCTAACAAATCACCAAAGACATGTGCAAAGTGAACCAATAAATAGAGTTGAAAAGGCCTCGAACAAGCCGGAGCTGAATTCTTTCTTTCTTTCTTTCTTCCAATACCGTACCGCCAGGAGAAGCACAAGCACCGTACTAATCAACTATTGACCCAACCATCTTCCAACCCTCTCTCCTTCCCCTTTATGTCATCCCAATCTGCGAACAATCCATCCACCCATAACAACCCATCCACTCTATCATTTCATCCAAACTCCCCCTTCCAATATCAAATATATAAATAACAACGAGCAATTAAAGCCTCCCCTCCTCTCCCTGATTAAAGAGACGCAACGCCCGGTTCCATGCAAGGGGGGTATCACGAAGTGTATAAGCAGCCAAAACAAGAGAAAAGAAAATGTCGTGGTTGTGGTTTGTAGATCGATGCAGGCTCTATCCTCCGATGTCAAAATGAAACGAAACAAATAACGCCGCAGCCACAATGGTTTGTCGAAAGAAAACGCCGTGAGCAGAAAACATAGGAAAGTGCCATTCTGCTGAGTGGTGTGGGTGATCATCCTCCCCAAGAAGGTAATATTCGTACAATCCCAAGCCCATACTCCAATTCAACTCCTCTTCCTATTTATTTTTTGGATGGCAACCATGTGATGTTGACCACGATGATAATTATTGAGAAGGGTTGTGGCTGACTTGGGATCCCTCGAGCTCTACTCCACTGTCTCTATCTTCCTTGGTTGGACTAGCAGACCCAACCTTGGCAGCCCTCCTAGCCTCTCTCAATATCTGCGCTCCAATTTCGCTCATCCCCTCGTTGTATTCGTCCCCGTCCCTACTCCTCTCGACCTCGTCGGCTGCCAAGACTCGGCCTCCAAATTCTACATCGCTGACTCGGACGTGATACTCGAGAGCTTTCCTCGCTTCGGTGGTCAATTCTTCAGTCAGGCCTAAGCAGCGCTTGAGGCTTTGATTGATCTTCTGGCTATCAACAAGCAGTTGTTGGTGCTTGCTCAAGTCAAGCTCGAGGCGCTTCTCGTCTTTCGACCGGTGCCTCGCATCGCTCTCTGCTATAGCACGGGGGCTGAGCGAGCCATCTTCCGAAGCTTCTTCGTCAGATAAATCCGATTCCTCAGTTCCCGAGAAACCATCATCATCATCGCTGAGATCATCAGGACCATCCACTCCCTCCCTGACGGAGCTCATGCCAACCGAGTTGCGGACGGATGTGGAGGTGAGGATGGAAAGGCGTCCGGACCGGCTGAGTCGTCTGAAGCGTCGTAATTCGGCGGTCTGTTTTCTCATTTCTCGCTCCAGGGTACGGTTGATGGCTTCCAATGATGAATTGGTAATTTCTAAATCCATGACTTTTCGTTCTCGCCGTGCTTTTGCTGCAAGCTCGTTCAATGTTTCTATCGACTGACCCGTTCTTATTGGTTCGTTTGGCTGTGGAGGAACACCATCTTTCGGTGCGTCAGCCGAGGCACCAGCCTCTGAAATCTCTTCGGGCGTCGAGATTGGGACGAGGTGTGTGATCATGTTTAGTGGCGACGACGGATGTTCCCCCCCGAAGGAAGCGAAGGAGCTTGCTCCGGAATATTTGCGAGTCGGGGGCGTGCGAAGGAGAGTTTCTGGCTTAGAGTCAAAACTGATTGATCGTGTATGACTGATAACTCTATGAGCTACATCAATACTTGCTCTTCTTGTATTCACGCTGCCTGATGATTGCCCTCTCGCTGTCTGCTGCGGCCTAGGCATGCCTGGTGAACGCGGTGACGGCAAACTGTCTTTTGCAGTTGGAGATGCCTGCTGACGCAGTTTTGAAGGGGAAGGAGGCCTTTGAGTAGTCGGGGAGGGGCTGGGATGGGATGTTGCTAACCGAGGAGAAGCCATCCGTGAGGACATCCGCGAGGATGTTGAGACAGTTGAACCTGCTCTTGCTGGCGGGGTAAAGTGCACAGCGGGTGAAGCATGGAGATCCGGGGTACCATTAGCATAGAAAAATTTGGGGTGCGGCGCTTCATCTTCCAAAAGGGATCCCACCGCAGACCCACCGGAGTTGTGGGGGACAATATCGCTGGCATGAAAGAAGCTTGGGCTTGCTCTCTCTTCTCCGTACATCGACCCGACTCTTGATCCCACAACAGAGCCATAAGGACTATCTGGAGTCTCGTCCGGTTCTCCATTGGCATGGAAGAATTGGGTATGGGATCTCTCGCTCCCAATAATCGAGCCAACCATCGACCCGACCATGGAGCCTAGAGCCGAACCTGGACCGCGGGGGCGATATTCGCTGTGGAAGCCGTGATGTGGCATGTCTTCGCCAACCATCGAGCCCGCTCTTGATCCCACCGTCGATCCCATAGGAGTTCCGAGCTTGGGACCCAACGTAGACGGGTTTCTATGCGAGATCGAAGAGACCGAGCCTTCTTTCGCGTGATAGGGTCGGTGATGAGTTTGATCACCACCCACCGCCGATCCCACCGCAGATGCGCTCGAGCTATGCAATTTTGGTGTTGTCTGTACGCTAAACAGCCGCCGATGAGATCGGTCTCCTCCTACCATCGATCCCACCGCCGAACCCGAGCTGCGTGGGACTTCGGGAGCCGCTTCTCCATTAGCGTAGCAGAACGATGAATTCGACGTCTTTTTCCGAAGCGTCGGCCTGGGGGAAGGCTGTGGAGTGGTAGACTTAGACTTCGCTTCACTGGCAAAGAAGAACTTGGCATCCGCTGGGGAGCTGGCAGCCGAACTTCCTGGGAATCCCATATCCGACCTGAAGGGACTGAGCGGCGCCGAACTGCGTGTCGATGTATTGCTGTCGAGGCCATGTATTCCTAAGCCAGAGACATGCGGTTGTCCCTCTCGAGCGAGTCGTAATGGAACCCGATTCGTAGACCGTGGAGACGGCGTGCCCGTGGCAGTCGACGTGCCGAGGGGCGTGGTATTGGTGCTGTCAGCTCGCGATTTCCGCGAGCTGGATCTGGGTGTGATGTTATTGTTGAGAAACGAGGACACCGGCGTCGTCAAGTCCTTTCTCGACGAGCCCGCCGGCGTCGTGGTCTCCGGACGCGCTTTCCGCTGCGACGAGGGCGTCTTCGCTGGCGTCTTCGCCCCCGCGAGTCGCGGAGTCAACGGGGGCTTCGGTGTCGCATCGAGAGTCTTGGATGGAGTCGCGAGCGAAGGCAGCAGAGGTTTTCGAGTCGCTGCTGCTCCGCCGCTCTTCTTATCGTGAGGAGGCATGCCGGACTTCGGATTGGATCTGGAATTGGGATTGGGATCGGTGCTTGTCCCCGCCGCAGGGCCTTTGGGCGGAACTCTCATCTTCACATTTCTGTCCCGGGGACGCAGAGGAGTTCGCACCGAGATTCGCGATGGTGGTGGTGGTGATGGTGGTGATAGTCGAGTTGGCGCGGCGTCGACGTCGGTGTTGATGTTTTTGTTGTCCTCCTGCGTAGCTAGCAGGCCTGGGATTGCCGCCCTCATGATTGGCCCAAGGGGATTTCCCGGGCTGGCGTGCGATCCTCACTCACACCTCTACTCGAGCAGCAGAGCCAGCACTGATTGAAGCATTGAAACATCGAAACATCGAAATCTCGAAGTCTCGGAAAAGACGGACAAACCCGGCTTATATGGGAAATCTTTGTTTACCCATCCTCTCGCGCATCCATCTCCTGCAGCTATATCGCCGGCGGCTTATTATTTGTTCACGACGCTGTGGATAGAGTTCGCCAGGTTCGCGAACCCCTCGCTTCTGCTGCCATTGAGTTCCTGCGGTAGAATCACTCCACTCCACCACCCAGATCGCCATTTCCCCTCTGTCGGCGGATCGCGGGCGTCATCGTGAGAGCGGATCCCCTGGCATTCGCTCGACTTTTCGACTTCCGCATGCGAATCCGGCTATGGGCGCAGGTACAAGTACGGTGCGCTCACGCCTCGGAGAACCGACGTCGAAGATCTGAATAGCATCACCTCGCAGCACCGCGCGAACCACCATGGGCTGGATAGGGCTCTCGATACTGGTGGCCTCGATCGCCGTCCTGTTCTTCCGCCATCCTCCGTCCTCCTGGCTTCCATTCCTGCGCCGGCTGGAGATCCGTGAGGCTACGCATAAGCAGGACGAAAATGTGCCGGCACCCCTTCTGCGCGACGAGGGTGAAGAACCAGCAGGAGGATCACCGCTCCCATCGAGCAATGGCCTCATTCACCGCTCGAAACAGCCCATGATCCCCATCATAGCTACCGCCGACGCGGACCCCGTCCCCACGATCACCACCAGAGACGAGCTCGACCGCAAGGCCATGCCCCCCCCACCGCTCTTCAGACCGCCTCCTCCTCCTCCTCCCTCCACCCTCTCCTCCTCCTCCTCCCCGCCAACAACCCCCACGCGCCCTCCATCACATTCGCAGCACCCGAGAGAGAATCCCCTCCTCCGGTCCCCGCCTTCCCCGCCTTCAACTCCGCCCAGAGAGCCACAGGCGGAACCAACG
>KB205949.1:812111-1075987 GCA_000328965.1 Ascocoryne sarcoides NRRL 50072 | reverse complement strand
CTCCCACAACGGCATCCCCACCAAGCCCCGCAAGAAAGTGATTCTCACCCCAGGCCACTCCCCCCTCGACTGGGCGCGCCTCACCTCCTCCCCCGATGCGAACCTCACCGGTCTCCCGCCCTCGACCCCATTCTTGAAAGTCCCGCCCAGTTTGCTGAAGCAGTATAACGGCCGGAAGGGCAAGGATGCGTGGACGGTGTTGAAGGGGAAGGTGTATAATATCACGCCCTATATCCCGTATCATCCTGGTGGAGGGCCGGAGTTGATGAGGTGTGCGGGGAGGGATGGGACGCGTTTGTTTGGCGAGGTTCATCCGTGGGTGAACTACAAGGGGATGTTGGAGGGATGTCTGGTCGGGATCGCTATTGAGGAGAAAGAAGTCAAAGACGAGCCTCGGTTGGAGGAGATGGATTGAGGGATCAGATGAGAAATGGTTAGAGAGATAGATTGGAGCATAGGATTGGAGCATAGCATGGTGTACGGTGTTGTTTTGTCCCGTCCGTATTGATGGCTTTGCATTAGAGGAGAGCTTGAGATGGCTAAGCGATCGAGCTTATAGACAGATGGCCAATAGATATGATGATACCCCTTTTTCCCAATCACCATGTTCGCTAGAAGAACTTGAAATCCCACCGACACCCTATCTCACTCCCATCCTCCATCCATCTTGACTTCCGAGACCCCAACGAAATATCCCCATTCTTACAAGATTATTACCATATCAAACACCCCTCCATCCATGTATCCCTCGAAGGCATCCACCCACCTCACCCCCGCCTCCTCTTAAACTTAAACTTCAAATCATCATCACTATCCTCCGCGCTCTCCTCCTCCTGCTGCTGCTGCCTACCAACCCCCTGCTTAACCTTCTTCGCCGGCCCCCGCCCCGTCAACATCGTTGCCGCAGCCCTCTTCCTACTCCCCGCCGCTGTCGCCGTCCCGATCGCGACATCCCGACCCTCACCCATCCCATCACCCCCCTTCTGCGACCGAGAAGAAGAAATCATCCGCGTCGCAGGCGGCGGAATAATCTCGAGATCCGATTCCTCTCCCCGTCCAGACTCATGGCCCCCCACATTCTCATCCCCATCCTCATCCTGACTAAGTTCCTCAACCAAGATCCGCGCTGCTCTCGCTGCTGCGTTCTCCGATCTCGGTTTCGGCTTCGGCTTCGGTTTGGCTCGGGGAGGACTCGAGGCGTGAGATTGGGAGGCATTTTGCGTTTCGACGGTTTTTCCTTTCTCATTCCGACTCTTGAGTTGAACGTTATTTTCACCCCAATACTCATCACCGATCCCGAATTCTCGCCTCTTAACCTCCTCAAGCGGCACGATGACTTTGTTGATCCGCCTTGCATCCCGACTCCGATCCCCGTCTTTGTCTTGCACGCCTCGACGGCGGAACCTCTTGAAGTTCTTCCGTCCATTCCACTTGTCGTCCCACCGCTCACTTGCATCCGCGTACTCTGTGCGTTGCGGGGGGGGGAGAGTACGCCCGACTTCCATCTCTTCGACTTGCACGAGTTTGCGGATGTCGGTAATGTCCATGCCTTTAAATTGTTCCTGCAAAGCTTCGCGCTCGGCTTTGGCTAGTGCTTCGGCTTCTTCGCGCTGTTGGCGAGCATGGTCAAGTGCCTCCTCTACATTGACAACCATGTCCTGCTTCTTGGCCTTCCTTTTGAGCACATTTTTTGGCTACAGGTTGCTCCTTGGATTTAACTAGAGGCTCTGCTGGGGGAGGAGGCGTTGCAACCCCTCGGCGTCTGCGATCTGCCGTTTCTTCTAGGCGACGTCTCTTCAGGGCGGCTGCGGCGGGTGCAAGGCGTCCTACTTCTTCGTCATTATCAGGATCATCAAATATTGGTGGTGCTGGTCTCTTTTGGCTCGATCTAGATTGTGATTCTGGTGGCTGAGAAGGTTCGAGGTCTATCTGGATATCTTGTGATACAGCCCGTCTCCTTCGGCTGGACCTTGCTTGTGTCTCCGGCGGCAGAGACGGCTCATAATCTATTCCCATCTGAGTATTGTGGGTCGCAGCTCCTCTCCTACGACTAGACCTGAGTTTTGTCTCGGGTGGCAGAGATGGTTCACGCTCTATCTCCATTTGACTATTCTGGGTGACAAAAAGTCCTTGTGATTGTGATTCCTCGATCGCTAGCGGGTGCATGGAAATAGACTCGGCTTCGGGTATGGAGCTCATGTTAATAGGGGGAGTGAAATCGTCATCAAACCCTTTAAACTGTGACCTTGCAGTCCTTCGAGATCTTCCTCTTCTTGGTGGTTCGGGAGAGGCTATATCTGGTGATTTTGGAGCTGGTGGTGAATTCGTTGCTAGCGTGGGAGCTGGTACCGCCGGCGGGTTTGGGTTCGAGCCTCGAAGAGTGTGAGAACTCGTGGCAGTTGCTAGCGTTTATCAATAAGATTTCTTCCAATGATGTCCGAAGACTTACCATCAGGTGTTTGGTTTGGGGCCACAATACAGGACGATCCTGCTTCCAACAATGGCCTCCGTAACACCTTTGCATCAGTACCCAATATTGCATCGAGAAATTCGTTTTGCTCAACAAATCGATGATCCAGGTGCAAAGAAACTTGTGTTCCAAAATTTCCGTACCACTCTGTACCAGCACCCTTCACCGGATTAAACCGGACGACAACAACCCCTTTTCCCTCGCTTCCGTCCTCGAACTCTCCTAGGCCCTTCTCCCCCGCAACCTGTTTGACGTATCTAACAAAATCATCAACTGTTGTTTCTTCGGGTGTAACTTCTCGAAGTAAAGCTTTGCCGCGTCCATCGGTGATGGGGGCTAGAAGTGTATTAAATTGTCTTTGCTCATAGAAGATGAATGTGTATCCGTCAAACATGCCCTGTCGATTCGGGTTTGGTGCATATGCATCTTCGCCACGGGCGGTCGGCTCTTCGCCTTTAGGTGGAAGGTAGTCCAGCGGATTGGGAAAGTTAGCATCGAAATCTTCTTCGAGGGGAGCAGCTCCTCCTTCTTCGCTAGGAGTTGCGGCCGCAACAAGAGCCTGGATAAAAGTATCATTGTGGACAATATATCTCCCGTCAATCAACGCTTGCAGTCCTTTAGAGGTATTGCGCTTTTTTGCCACTAGATGCGTCGTAGCTCCAGGTGTGTAGTCTTCAAGGACCCTGATATCAAGGGGGCCGAGCAAATTGTATAGATGGGTGTAGGGGTTAGACTTTAATTCCTTGCTCGTAAAGGAGAACGAAAGAGAGACTGGCACCCAGGTAAATCTGCGATATAGTTAGCAGATGCAGTGAAACTAATAGAAGGAAACCATACATGAAACGGTGTGGGTATTTTCCTAAAGTAACAGCATTTACATCGCTTTGTAGAATATAGCTCTTCCCTCGGATTTGCTCTCCATCTACCAGCGTTCCTATTTTAGCGCCGAGATCTGTCAATGTCAACTTTGTTCGATAGCCAGCGTTTGCCTATATTCAAGATAAGCCAGAGATCTTTATCTAAGCATTCAAAGCTTACACAGGCTCCCGGCCTGACATCTTCTACTTCGACTGTCATGTGCTTCCTAGAAATTGTTTTATCATCCACCTGGACGTCTCCGCCTACCAACATTAGCTTAAATAAGACAGAGGAGAACTCTATCGCATACCTTGACCTTTAGAGCGTCCAAAGAGGAACTTCTTGCCCGGTCGAAGCCATAATTTCTTGCCTGCGCCATCGTCAGCAGAGACGTTAGCTGGTCGGCGCAAAGATCTATACCTTCCAAAGCAGGGCCATCGGTCTCAATTGTCCACATTTTCGAAGTTTGGGAATGCGCAGATATGCGCCACCGCCGGAAACCAAAGAAGAGTTCTCGATGAGGCTCCAACCTAAAGGATCGACGTTGAACACGCGATGCACTTCTACTTTCGCGATCATCAATCACGAGGTCACGTGTAGATTAGATCCTTAGCTCTATCTCCTAGGCAACAGGGGCTCGAGGCGCAAATTGCTTTGGACGACCACTGTGTGTCGACATCGAAATTCAACTTTGATAACGTAGGAATGGACTATGAATTTGCTAAAGAAATCTTTGCTGTTATCTTGTGGTAATTCTTCTATTAAAACAGGAGCTTTAAATGTTTTTCATTTGAGGTAAAGCGTCGAGTTAAATCTTTTTTCAAGAGCATTGCTCTGATAACTACTCCTTGTTAACATATCTGTATCTCGTTCTTTGTTCGATCCGATACGAAGGCGTTCTATTATCGTTGCCGAGTTCTCAAAATTATCACTTCGGATTTTCATAAGCCATTAGCTTTTTTGTTCGGCGAAGTGCTTGCTTCCACCCTCTAAAGGCAGCTATAGTCTATGAGGATACGTCCTTTAGCTTAGTGTTTTACTTAATAAAGACGGGGTGCTAGGGTTTAGGATATGGAAAACAAATGCTTTGAAATTAAGTAAGATTTTCCATTCTTTAAACAACGAAAAATCTAAGCTTATTCAGTTAACGACAAATTTCATCAGGCTGGTACATTTCCTTCCCGATTAATTTCAGAATTTACATTCTTCAGACCTTATATCCAAATATTTCGAAGATCAATCCGTATTCTAATCCCAGCAAAAAGTAGGAAAAAAATATAACTACGTTCACCATCAGAAGCATCGCCAAGCCAGTCAGCTAGGGGAAGACTATGAGCTCTGTCCAAGAGCTCTGAAAGAGGCCACTGTCTGAGCGGCACTGAAACCAAGCGAAAGAACAGCGAGGATGATAGTAATAGCACCAAAAAGCAGTGCTCCCCATACTGTGTAATAGCTCAGCACATCTCTATTGTCATGCCAAATTTCCATGAAGTTACGAGGGTGTCTGCTGTCCATGTAGAAGCGAAGTTGCCTTAATCTCCTTTCAAACATCTTAAATTCTGAAAATGGTACTTCTTCTGGGTTTGTAGCAGTTTGTAGGAACTTTTCGTAATCCTCGTCATCACTCCGGAAGGGATAGCATTTCCCAAAGTGTTTTTCTCGCTGTGAGTTAGTCGTGCTCTCTGTCGCCCAAGGCGGTCTGGGCAGTCCGTTATAAAGTTGCTCGATTCCGCTTCTCTTTTTCCTGTGATCCCACAATTAGATATGATAGACAAGAGACAGATTAATCAACTTACATGCAATTCCACCTTTGAGCACAACAACCACCCATGTTAAGACCTGGCTCTTCATGCCACAAGACCGATAAGGTCATATTTCTCAAATCAAGCTTCAGGTGTTCCTCAAGTACTATTGTCCATCTGAGAGATAGGCCTCCGATTTGTTGTAAGGATTTGATGTCAAGGTCGTCCACTCGCATTGTTGACCCAGTGGAAAAAGGAAGCTGAAATGGTGCTGGTTCTAGGCCATATAATACCTGCATGACTTGAGGCACTGTAACCCCTAAGATCTGCTCCAAAGTATGATCTTCAAAAAACCTCGATAGCTTCCAATTAACTCTTACTAGTGCATCGTAGTGATTTTTTAACACCTCTTTACGAGATTCGTTTTTGCAGCCTGACCGGCTTTTATCCATAAAGAGGTTGTTAATAAGTAGAGCAGTTCCGATCACAATCCAAACTTGGCTCATGTAAGCGTTCAGATCCGAACTAGCAGGTTGCTGAAGGACCCGATGACGATAACATTTTCTAAGAATGCCTCCAAATGAATCTCTTGGCCTAGTGAAAGTAGCCACTAGAACGCCATAATTTACTTCGAGTGGAAACAGCGGCCTCAATGGCGAAAAGAGCAACAAAGCCTCTTTCCTCGTCAATATTTTGTAGCGAAGGATCTGTCCTTGTCCATCTCCCGTCTCCTGGTCCGAAGAAGTCTGGATTTGATTTCTGAAAAAAAAAGTTTTAGATTATTTGAGCCCTGGCATTTGCTGTACAGAGAGTTCTGGTATCCAGGAGTTTCCAGTTCATTGTCGGTCATTACCTGGACTTGCTGTATCGACCAAGGTTTATTGAACTCCCATATCTCTGCGCTGTCACGCCCTAGGGCAAGGCCAAGTGGGCGGGGAAACGGTAACCGAAGGCCATTTTGGGACGTACTAGTTAGGGTATTTGGTTCTGGTATAGCATTATGTTCCAAATCAGGGCCCAAAGATTTCAATCTTCTACTCTGTTGGAGAATTTTAACGCAGTACTGAACCAACTGATCGAGTTTCGGAAGCAAGTCTGCCGAAAGATTCGAGCTCGCAGTAGGGATAGTATCATTTGTGGATATGTTAACTTGCTGAGCATTGTATGCATCTGTGATATAGGATTTGTCAATTGCTCATTAGAATTGCATAGAACTGGTTAAGACTACATACTTTCTTTCTTGAAGTCCCAATTCATTATATAAGTGCCTAACTCCGATTTCGACGCCCTCCTATAACGGAAAACGACCCTTTCCGTTGGTGTTGGAACGTGCCCTAGATATACTGTACTTAGCAAGTATTCAGATGAAGGTCTTACTTCCAACATCTCTTTCCGCTTCGGGTTCAACCTCAACTCTAGCTGAAGAGTCGAGGACTCCCTGGCAAGACTGTGCTGCTTCCATAGTACTCGACACGATGACTTAGACAGTAATAAAACTGCTCAACGGAAGTAAGATTGTGTGAACTTTCGATGATGAGAGTGTCGCCTTCTTCAATACTGCTGGATGGGAATCAAGTGAGCAGGTCGAAAGAGCTCTTATTCTTAGCACTAAGTCTTCTGCTGCCCGTCCTCTAAAGTAAGAATCAGACTCGGTGAGGGATTTCGGAATCGAATGACAGTACTTATATGCAACCTCCCGCATGCGAGTGTACAGCCCCCCCCCCCCTCCGAATCCAATAATCGAGCCCGTCCTCGAAGTACAAGCCTCGAGGCAAAATCCCCACTCGGAAAAGGACCTCGAGCTCACAAGCTTGCGCTCGAGGTAAAGCCGAAACCATACCTCTTCTCGTAACACGACACGCCTCAATGAGGAACCTTATAGCTTCAGATGATAGACATGTGGTTACACAATATGCACCCGGAACAAATTGACTGCTTGCATGTGGCTCTAAGGACATCCATGGAGAGGAACCACAAGTAGGGCCTGAAACCAAAAGAAACAAGGCTAGCCAACACAATTTGCGAGGAAAAGACTTTGCGGTTGTTGTTAAAGGGAGGAACTGCTCTGTAGACCGTTCTCGCCTAGCCATTTCAACACCAAGCGAGGCAAGCTCGAGACCGCGACAGCATTCCCTACTTTTGTATCCTTTAGTCAAAATTTATTATCAGGCATGTAAACCTACCATAGCCTTCTTGTATGCTACACAGCGTCCCCTTTGAACATTGCTGCCGCCCTATTCGTGCTCATCATCCAACTTCCTCGCCTCGACTAAAAAATACAAAAACCTCAAAAAGAATTAGTTTAATTTAAGTGGAGCTATCAAAACAGAGAACTAAAACAGCAAAATAATAAGACTAAAAGTCAAAAAAGAAAGGGTCTTGCCGGGAGTTGAACCCGGGGCCTCTCGCAAGTTATGTATCAGGGTTAGCCCTAAGCGAGAATCATACCACTAGACCACAAGACCAGATCAGGTTTTTCATTGACGAATGAGAGGCCGTGTGTTATCTGGAAATATAAGTGGATAGATCTGGTAGAGGATAGACCAGGTTTGATCTTTTTTCTTAGGTCATAGCTGGGGGGGGATGGTCTGATTCAGTGTGATCGAGGTAGTTGACAGGCATCTCTCTCGTTATCCGAGTTTGGATGTATCAGAACCCTTTTATATCAGTCAAATAAGAAACTGTGTGTTTCGGGACTTGCGCCTTAGCTTGGTGAATGCGAACAGCTGTGATAGACAGGGCCCAAAGGGTCCATGGTGTCAGTATACCTAGGGGCCTTTCCCATAGATGCATGCTGATAATATACTTCAATCGAAATAGTATCAACTACATCTCCCACACACAACAATAAGCTTCATGCATAAGAAGCTGCAGACCAACCTTATAGCAACTCATAAGGGTAGTTCAGTAGCACGGCAGTGTCAACGATCAGCCATATATGCAGCCCATATGTCGTGGGATTTCCCTCCTCTGGCTGCTCAAGTGACTAACAGCCTACCAGATTCTCGGAACGACTCTACACCTCATATTCCCAATCTAGACACCGAGGCCAGCCTGTGTTCCATTTGGAAAAGTATGACATCCCCCCTATGCAGTGACCCGCGCCTCGGTGTACAACGCCGTCGACGCCAATTATTTGTACGTACAAGAACATTGAAATCAGCAAGCGGCTAAGGGTACAACGGTCGACGTCGAGGCACCCAACTCGAAACAGCGAACAACCACTCGAACAATCGCTCGAACAAGAATAGAACAAAGACCTCAAAACAAGACTGGGCATGAAAATATCACCAACCGCTATCGTCACAACATGATAAGACTCGGGATGTCAGTATCAGTAGAATTCAAAATAGCATCTGGCATCCGATAAATAATGGTTATACAATATGCATTTCGATCGCGAGGTATAATACTAAGTGAGAAAACCAAACTACGAGCATGAAAGCCAACCGCGAGATATCTAATCGCCCAACGCCATCGGAAAACCTATGCAATGGAGTACATACATATAGACAAAAGGAAAAGAAATATATGAAAATGCCCTGTGATTATTAACCTAATCTGCCAATGCCAGGCTACTATTCTATCGTCTCTCTATAAGTAACACGTGCAACGCAATATAAGCCAAAACAACGAATCCGCCCGCAAAAATGCCAAGACGCGTTACATCGGGCCAGAAAGACTGCGTGTTGAATCCAAATGAGCTCAGGATCGTCGCGCCGGGGACTGTGATATCGAGACCGTACTTCCTATCAACGAGGGTGAGGTATGTTACTTCATTAACAATAAGTGATTCGAAGCCGTAATGAAAAATCGATAGTGCCTGGAGCCACAATGCCGATTTCGGGATGGCATCGTGGTTCAATAGTAGGCCGGCAAAGAGCAAGCTGAACAGCATGACTAAACTGCCAATGAGATTTGCGACACCGTTGTCTTTGCAGACAATTCCGATGAAAAGACAAATTCCTGCCGCTGCGAGATTGAATAGGACGAGAACCAGAACGAATTTGGCATAGTGCTCCATATCTGGGACCAAACCTGTCATTGGGTAGATGATTGAGCCCATAATGATCGGCGGTATTATGCGGAGGGGAATGATGTCAAAGATAACTTTGGCGAGGAAGTATGTAATAGGCGAGTAATATCCATTAGCCCTCTCCCTGACGAACAGTAACCTTTCGGCTGCAAACACAGTCAAGCTCGAAAGAGTACTAAATCCGAAAAGTGCAAGCACAAAGAAGAATAGCCCCAGTCGGTTCTGAAAGCCCGGAATGTCGTCTGTCAAGCCATAGAACAAGAAACCGGAGAGGACTGCCAATAAAATGGCAATAGCATAATGCGTAAGCATAAGCATCGGGTTTCGATACAAATTTCTCCAGGTCCTCTGGGACAAGATAATAAATTGGCGCAGGTAGCCAATTCTTGCGTAACCTTTCCCCATGGTACCCCCATTGGCAGTGTTGTTTTCTTGTGCTAGGCCGTTGGCAGAACCGTTTGCAGCTTGGGCGCCTTCTATTGCCGACTGGATATCGTCGCGAATGTCACCAGAGATATGAGAGTTCGCATATGCTGAAACAAGTATATCAAGGTCGGTACCAGTTTCTGAAGCAAAAGGAGGCAAATCGTCGGGGTCGTCCGGAATCTCGTGAGGCAGTCTCCTTGAGCTTGGTCTGTGAAGTCGAAGCCACTGCTGTTGTGATGTAGCTCTTGGGTCTAGTGGCAACTCATCGGTTTGCGAGCGTGGAGTTATAACGCCACTCTTCCGGCGAGTGTATAATTCCCTTTCTTGCTTGGCTCTGATAGAGTCTCTATGCTTGGTTTTTGGCTTTAACAACGGTTCGCTTGCGTTTTCAACTGTACCTTCTTCGATGCTTCCCCCAGACACACTGGCGATTGACTTGACCGCTCTCGTGCTGCTTGGGCCTATACTGCTAGCAGTTCCATTGTCGAGATCAGGAAAGCTTTCCTCGTCAGGAGGGGTGTGGGGAGCTCCAACATGCATAGTCAGATCAACCAAGTAATCTGCGATATTGAAACCGGGAGGACACGAATAACCGACACGGTCAAAGTAATCTTGGCAAAGCGCGAATTCGCCCGAATAGACAGTTTTTCCTTTTGCCAGAAGAAGTAATCTGTCGAATAAAGCTACAATGTTCGACCGGGGTTGGTGAATAGTGAAGATGACTGTCCGTTTGTAGGTCTTCGCTAAATTGACCAGACATTCGATAACGTTAAAAGCATTGTAGGCATCCAGGCCACTGGTTGGCTCGTCTAGGAAGAGTATGCTAGGACTTGTAACGAGTTCGCAGGCAATCCCAACGCGTCGCTTTTCGCCTCCAGAGATCCCACGCCCATTACCCTCCTCGGAACCAATTAACGAGTCTTTGATTACAGTGATTCCGAGTTGCCGTTCGACCTCATAAACTCGCTGTTCCTTAGCAGCTCGACCCATATCGCGAGGAAGTCGGAGGAGAGCGCTGTTCAGAATTGTTTCATGGACGGTAAGTGTAGGCAGCATAGTATCTTCTTGATCGACAAATCCAACTACGTTTTTGTAATCGGCATCATTTACCTTCTCTCCGTTGACATAGAAGTTACCATCTACTGCCCCCCTCTTATTCTTTCGTGCAAGGATATCGAGGAAGGTGGTTTTGCCTGCCCCGGATGCACCCATGATTGCCATGATCTCGCCCGGATGGGCAACCCCTTGAACTCCTTGAAGGATTTGTTTTCCGTTTAGATTGTAGGAGACGTTCTGGAAGTACAGTGATGCTGGCTTGTGATCCATCATGAGTTTGATACTCTCGTCGTCTGAATCATCCAAGCTAATTGGTCCATACTTGAATTGCCGCCGAGAAAGGTACCAGATAAGGAGGATGACGGCCACAACGAATATACCACTCGCTGCAATAACACCCGCGATAAGTGGCGTGTTGATTCTTTTCACAGGTCGTTCGTAGCCCGGAACATCGGTCTGGTATAGACATTCTCCAGCTTGACAATTGAGCAAGATACTGTCGTCTCCAAACATCATCTGGATCAGATTGTCCATAGCTGGCTCCTTGAATTTGCAGTGATTAGTCCCATGGTTCTCTTGATCACAGCTAAATGTGGCTGGCCCTTTGATTTCCTGGTCCAGAAAGTCCGTAATATCTACAGATCCGTTTTCACCACACAGCATCCGGTCCGGAATACATTTACAAGAAATGCTGTCGCATTTGTAGTTTGTGCTATTATGGTCATAATCATTGTCCGCACTTGACGTGCAAGTGTCAAGACTGCAAAAGAACGACTCTTTGTGCTCAACCCAAACTAATAAAAGTTAGAACTCGAGAACATGCGATCTACAGATTGAACTTACATTGGAAATCACATGTCTCATCCTCCGCGTTGCAAGTAAAGGTAACTTGAGGGCGTCGGCCATCCAGGATATCCACAATCTTCACATTGGTAACATCGCACATCTGGTAGTTTTCATGCACCACCTCTCCGTTCTGGTAACAAACTCCGCCTTCAGATTCCGGCATCAGCGCATTACAGGCGTTGTTGTTCGTGCAAACGTTGCAGTTGATGCCAGTCCATCCCTCCTCACACCCGCAATAGTCGCCTTGTCGAATAGGCCGATTATCGCCATCTGCCAGAGACCCACAGACTACATGTCCGTCAGCATTTACGCCCATGGGAATCCCAAACCTGATCTCTCATACCTGGTGACAAGCAGTCGTCGCCACCATAACCCGGAGGGCAGGTGCATTTTCCATTAAACTGGTTACATTCCGCATATTGCCCGCAATCGAAGGCTGGAAGGAGACAATTAAAACTATCTCAGATCAGCATATTGCCTGCATGTGTGGTGGTAGGTTATCGAACCATGGAGGACAATCAGCAGGTCGGTCGTCCATCAGAGCCAGCTGTGCGCGCATCATATCCACCGAGTAGTTCGAATATGCGGAGGCCGCCCATGGCAGGGACAGCGCCGCAACGACTGCGGTGCCAAAGGTTTGTCGCATTTCGAGATAGTGTATATAGTCGGGGGAGAGCTTCAAGAGTGGAAGGAGGTTGGTCCTCGAGTTGTGGCCAGTTGTCAAGGCAGGTCAAGCCATGGATAGCAGATCGGCAGGTTGCAGGAGAAGGACGACACTGTACCACCCGCGATGCTCAAGAAATTGGGTGTTTGGGATGGAAGTGAATGTGTGTTGTACAGAGTATAGAGATCGAGTTTGTTCGTTGTCGTCACGGTTACCAGCTGTAGCTCCCACAGGACAGGGACGCATGCAGCCATCGCGCCGAACCTCCGTGGTTTGCTCAACCCCCACCTTTTGTCCTCGGTCAAGCTTCACTTCATATATCTTTTCGCGATAATCAGATAATATATCCTGCTTGATCACCCTAATCTAGTTGATTCATTTAAGGCATCTACAGGTCCGTCTTGCTACCTTCAATATGGGATATATACAAAGGCCAACCGTGTCGTTTTGCAGTATCTCCACATTTGCCGAGGCACGACAAGATGGTGAAGGTAGAGCCCTTTGAAGTCGAGCAGGTAATTTACACCCCTTCATACCTAAAGCCTCATCCACTAACAGCTTCTAGTGGATGGATAAATACGAGACTACTCCCGGAGTCCTTAACATTGCAGAAACATGTGCCGCCTCGATCTCAATTGACGATTTAGTAGCCCTCTGCGAAGATCCGCACATCCCGAACCCCTTGAACACCTCTACAAAACTCACCTATGGGGCAATTCGAGGCTCTCAAGTTCTGCGGGAACGTCTCTCGTCTTTGTACTCGGTCCGGACGACTTCTTCGCTACCGGTCGATAATGTCCTGATTACACCTGGTGCCATTGCCGCGAATTTCCTCCTCTTTTATACCCTAATTGGACCAGGTGATCATGTCGTCTGTGTACACCCGACCTATCAGCAGCTATACGACGTACCGAAGAGCCTAGGTGCAGAGGTGTCTTTATGGAAGCTTCGGAAGGCGAAGAATTATATCCCAGATCTTGAGGATTTGAAGGCTTTGGTGAAGGACAATACAAAAATGATCATCATCAACAATCCCAATAATCCTACAGGAGCCACGATCCCCAAGTCTGTACTGCAAGGCTTAGTCGATTTTGCTCAAGAGCGAGACATCATCGTCCTCTCTGATGAAGTATACCGGCCCTTGTTCCACGGTATATCGATTGGAGATCCAGAGTTTCCGCCTTCGTTGATCTCAATGGGCTACAAGAAGACTATTGTTACAGGCTCAATGTCAAAGGCTTATTCGCTAGCAGGGATTCGGATTGGCTGGATCGCTTCTCGTGATCCTGAAATCATCGAGGCAGTTGCTGCCGCTCGTGACTACACCACTATTTCTGTATCTCAACTGGATGACCAGGTAGCCACGTATGCATTATCCGCCTCGGTCCTCCATGCACTCTTGGGACGCAATATCAAGCTTGCTAAGACTAACGTCTCCATACTCGAAACATTTATCAATGAGCATAGAGATACATGTTCTTGGGTTAAGCCTAATGGTGGAACGACTGCTTTGGTCAAATTTGAGAAGAAAGGAGTACCTGTCGATGATATCCAGTTCTGCGTGGATGTTATTGAGCAGACTAAAGTAATGTTCCTGCCCGCTTCGAAATGCTTCGGAGAAGAGTTCAAAGGGGCAGTAAGGATTGGCTTTGTCTGTGAGACCGAGGTCCTTCAAGAAGCTCTGAAACAACTGGGACAGTATATTCGTGAGCACCTTATTTAAGAGTACAAATTTATACCCTTTATTTCTCAAGATTTTCTCTATTTGTCATTATTTGTTCTTTACAACAACCCTTGAGATTTTAGCGATTTGTCTTATCGAACTTCTCGTACAATCCACAATCTTCTCCAGAAACAGCAATGTAATCCCCCTCACCCATCTAAAATTCTGCCTGATATCCCACTTCATTAATATCTAAACCTAGCATAGCACACCACGAGCAAATTCCTGCAACATGTCTCTAGCAGCAGATTCACTACTTCGTCTCGGAATTTGCGTACTCGTAACACCCTCCACTATCTGTAAACTGGTTTTCCATCAACAATTTCTGCCTCCATGACACTAACCCGCTCAACTCTTCTTCACTCCACCCTCGCCATCCCAAGCCATTCGAACAGGACAATATCGCAGGACTCCTTTACTCGGAAATGGCTCAAGGTCGCTCGTCATAGGGGCGAACTTGAGACAGCCATTGCAATTCAAAGGACACGCAACAAGACACGAGATACCAGATATCGTGAAATCGATGCTTCCATCAGTACTAATAATGTTAATTCTGTCCTCTCCTCGTCTTTCCATGTCGTCCCCAGGATCCGCCCGACCCAACCCCAACGCCTCGCACTCTTGCCAGAGATCCTTCCGCTCAAAACCAACTGCGCAAGAATCGAGAGTAGATATTATTGCATGACTGAATGATGACGGCGAACGAAGACTTAGAGTTCTGTCATTGAAGTCACAATATCCGTGCAAGATACCTCCCCCTTCTCGGAAGGTATCAAGAAAGCGAATAGCGTTATCTCCTCTCAGTCGGCAAGTCGAATCATGACTATCTTGGTTTCCGCAGCAGTGTTTGCACCAGTTCCATTTAGTAGCGAAGATCAGCGCTGAGATGAGCAGGATGTGAAGGGCGAGGAGGATGGAGAGGGTGGTGGCTCGACAGCTTGTTTTCTGAGGGGTAGGCCTCATTGTTTGTTTCTTTGTGCCTTTGTTTGTGGTAGTGTGGGGGTTTCCCAAGAGAATGCTTTTGGGAGAAAGATAGTGGTTGTTGGGAGGAAATGTAAGTTGAGCCGTCATACAAGAGAGGTGGGTGGTTGTGAAAGTGAATTGAGTGCTTGAGGGTATAAAACGTGACTTGGGTGCCGAATGATAGATGTTCCTAGACGAGAGTAGAGTGCCGAATCAACGACAAAATTCCCTCTCTTATAATCCTTACAGCTTACTTGATTTTGATTTTATTTCCATCTATCGCAAAGGAACGGCACTTGTCGAATGCTTCTTCTCGATTCACTTTTGGAAGCACTTGCAACATTCAGCTTCCACGTGAGCAGTTGCCATGATTTAGATTACTTCAACTTCAGCAGTTTGGTACCAAGTATCTTGGGCCTCTTATTGTACAATCTGGTATGTAGCTTCAGCGCTCGCACTCTCCTAGCTAAACTCGGCTACAGATTGCCGATCGTGGCAACTGCAGGGCTAAAAGCTTCCGGCGTCACAACTTCATACAACACTTATATTAGGAAGCAAAAAGATAGTTTAAGACACTGTCATCATAGTCATGAGTGGAACGTTTATCAATCGTTGCTATAGAGTACAATTGGAATATGACTCATCAAGGCAACGTTGGGCCCAAAGGCCACAATCTGCCCGTGCTCACAATCGTAACAGCCATCTCAGCCATCTGGTTGGTTGAAAGCACGATCTATCTGTCTTGGAATTCTCTGATCAGTCCTCGCCGAAGGGATATTCAAGGAAGTCGTTACTCTACCAGAGTCGGCACCTTTCGCTTGGGAGCAGCAGCCTCATATAGGTACATGAGTTCCAACAATATGGCCTCTGAGCCTGGTCTTCCAACGAAGGTCAAACCGAACGGTCGACCGCTTGGCTCGAGAATACCCAGAGGTACTGTAGCAGTAGGGGCGCCTGCAATTGCTGAGGTCAGTACTGTCAAGTAGAATGGCTGCAGAGATACAGAAATTGGAGAGGGTAAATACATACCTGCTATGGCAGAGATCTCAGAGATTGGTCCGTCTGTAGGAGAACAAATGATATCAAGCGATAGTTCGTCCATAATTTGATACAGACCTTTCTCGGCGGCATCCTCGTGGACTTGTTTTTTCACTTTGGCGTACTCCTCGGGTGTCTGTTGAAATTCCTGTGGGCCAATGAACCATGGTTGGCCTGTAGAATACGTTAGCACTAAAGCAAAAGAGATGTACCATCGGCTTACTTATGCCAGCTTGCAACTCGGGGTGGTCTTTGTTGAACCGAATGATATCTGCAAGAGATCTCATCTCAGAAGAAGCCAGATTTTGAAGATAGGCGTCCACCGTGTCACGGAATTCACCGTCTGAAGTCTTTAGTCAGTCGAGAAAGGCGAGGTTTCTTTCCCAATAAACTTACTGACGATAGCTAGGAATCCGCCATCGATTGTTGAAGGATGAGGAGGATCAACTGGGTATACGACAGTCCCACCAAGTCCCTTGATCTTCTCTTGGGTTGCATTGTAGGCCCTGTCCTGAAGAGGGCATTAGCGTAGTAATTCCAAGACCAAGGAAAGACTTACGACTTGCTGGCGATAATCATCTGTCGCTGTGAACAGATCTGACGGAAGCCGCCACTTTTCGGGGTCGACAAATCCTAATTTGTAGTCCTTCCATTTTTTGGAACGATCAACCTTCAAGTTCACCGGCGTCTTCGCCGTCTGGAGAATGACTTTCGTCACCTGCTCCAAATCCGCAACTGTTTTTGCCATGCCGCCTAATGATTCGATAGTAGGCACAATGTGGAAGATTCCTTCCGTGGACAGTGTTTGAGGGGTGATCTTCAATGCGTACAAGTTCGATCGACTGGCTGGAGTCTGGATGGAGCCATTTGCTTCACCACCAATTGATACCGGACTATAACCAGCCGCAACGCCGACTGCAGACCCCGTAGAAGAACCTCCAGGATTCTGGGGAAGTTAGTCTGTGAAGCTCGATATGGCGGCAGCATTAGCTAGCGTTACTCACTTTATGGGCAAAGGGTTCATCACTGCGCTCGACAAAACCTTCAACATATGCAGACTGGCTCTGACCATTAATAGCAGACAAGCCACCAACGCCTTCTGGCCCCCTAGGACATGGTAAGAGCTGCTGTTCAGAATTGAATGGGAGACAACATACTTAGCAGAGCCAAATTCCTGCGCACAATTAGCTTAGGTCCTCGGGATATAGAATGGCAACACTACCGTCAAGCTTGTTTCACCGATGATGATAACGCCCGCATCTAGAAGCTATTCGGTGTCAGCGAAAAGACGTACATCCTCTGCGGATGTTGAAAACCTTCTGAACGAGAGGGGCCTGCGCTTTGTGGACGGACTTTTCCAATGCCCAAGACCCTTGCGTAGTGAGTATTCCCCACTCCGGCGGGGTATTGATGATATCCTGCGATATTGTTATCTGTTGCCAAAGAAGAATGGGTCTGTGGTATTAGGCACCTTTAAAAGAATCGGAATGCCATGTAAAGGCCCAAGTACTCTGCCCGCATGTCTCTCCTCATCCAAAAATGCAGCTCTCTCGAGGATTATGTTCTCCGGCACAATTGCTATCATAGCACGGAGCTGTGGTCCCTTTTTGTCATACTTTTCGATCTGTTGTAAACTCAGCTTGGCCAGCTCCGTGCTGGTCAATCTTCCCGTCGTCTGAAGATCTTGAAGGTCGGCAGCCGACAGGCGGACAAGATCGATCATCTTCTCGTTGCTAGAATCCAGCGACACTTGAGCTTGTTGATGGGTCCGAGAGGAATATGTGCGACGTAATCCGAAAACGCTGGGTCTTTGGTACTGCGGAGAGGCTGAGGTTCCAATGTCTACGGCCGACACTCGACTTACAGCCCGAGACAAGCAAAGCGCCGGACCGACTATTATCAATAAGGAGCGGGGAAGCATATGGATTAGCAAGGAAGCCAAGAGGGTTGGATGCTGAGATCAATCTTGAAGGTATAGAGAGGGCAGAGAGCGCGACCAAGCAGCACCGAATACATGGGTCCCTTATTGTACAATCTGGTATGTAGCTTTAGCGCTCACTCTCTACTTTTCTTCTATTACATTTACAACTACCGCATTTTGATTCACACCTGGTGGTAGATGTGTCATCGCCGGTTCATTATCTTTCTCAGTCTCATTTTATCCGTTGTAGCCATTCTGTGGGCGTAGAAAACACATTTCTGCTAGCATCTCAGCAACTAGTCGCCCAGAGGAGGGTTCAAAGATATTAAGCATTCTATTCTAGGATGTATCTTGATAATCACTATAGCTCATTCACGCTCATACGCAGGCCCTTCATCGACAGACATGGACGACCTCCCCGAACGCCTCGCACAGCTCAGCCCTACCATCGAAAAATTAATGAAGATTGGAGGCACGGCTGGCTTGTCGCTTGGAGTTTTGCACGAGCGGAAGGTAGTGCATCTCGCAAACTATGGATTTCGCGATGTCGAGTTGAAGCTGAAGCCCAACGAAAATACAATATATCCAGCATGCTCGTTGACAAAAGCTTTGATTGGAGCTACCATTGGCACCCTGGTCCAGGAGGGAAAGATTGGATGGAATACTTTATTGAAAGATATTCTTCCCGATTTCAAGATCAAAGATGAGACAATTCGCCAAAGGGCCACTGTTACTGACATTCTAACACATCGAACGGGTATGTCAATCGGGGACTATTATCTTGGAGCTCGGAACAATGTTCTCGTCTCATACGAAGCCTCAATGACCTTCTTGAGTGATCAGAAACCGATCAACCTTTTTCGAGGGCAGTTTAAATATAATAATCTGGGGTACGAGCTCGAATGATCACGACGTTGAAGCTTTGAAGGCAAAGTCAAAGATCAATGAGTCTCACAATAAATCGAGAGTACCAGATCGCATTAGAGCTTATCGACGCGAGCAAGAAGAGAGTTCATACCTGAGTTCGGAATTTCAGCCATATTTAATGGGTAGTTCAAATGCTGGAACGGCAGGCCATTCATTTCCTGTGAGCGGCAATTCGCTAAAGTTCTCTTCTGTATTACCGCAGATCTCATCCGGTCACAATCATAGCTTTCGGAAAAAGCAGAAGACCACCAGGAAGCAGGCAAATTTACACGTAACCCGGATCCATCCAACAACTTCAAAGGCTCACATGAAGCCATCCAACAGAGATTAATGCTCATCTTAGAATAACTGCTCAGGAATCGCTGCGCTCGCCTCAGGTTAGGGTAACCACTTCTCTGGTCAAAACTTTGAAATGGAATCTGTTTATGTTAGGAGTTAATGTGAGATTACCTGTCACAAATGCTAACGATTTGACAACTTCAATCTTCTAACTCCTACAGCTGATGAAGAAGACAGCATTTTACCCTTTCTCCGCTTCATTTTTACCATAGTAGATAGGAAGGCCATTTTAAGATTTTCAGAACTTTTTAATTTCCTTCGATCAACATGTTATGTTATGATTTTGTTGAAGTGTGTCTCTTTTACAATATAGTAGCTCGAGAGTATAAATACTCTATGCACATGTATGTTTGCCACTTTCGGATTTCAAAATGTACAAAGACATCGAGAAAGATCACTTAGACAAGATCCAGGGTCGTTTTAGCAGCACAGGCAGAGGTTACTCTAATGTCGCAGCCCGAGTCGATGATTATATTATCGTAACCAACGGAGAGTGGAAGCCCGTCTCTGGCACGTCGGTATCAAACCCAGTGTGCGCTTCGATCATAACGCTAATCAACAGCAAAGCATGCACTCTAGCAAAGGACCAGTTAGGATCATCAACCAAGTCGTCTTATATAGCAACCCGAATATGCTCAACGACATTGTGACTGGTGTAAATGGGGGCGTGGCGTTGATCCGGCATTTTGAGTTACTCGTGGGCGGGATGCGGTGACGGGTCTAGGAGGTCCAGATTATGAGCGAATGAGACATCTATTTACGAGCTTATCATAGCTCTATAGCGGAATTGAATATAGCAGGCTAAGAAATTCGTTTGAATAAGAAGGTGGTGATTTTGTCTGGGTTGTATTCGTGATATATATTCTGTGGTTTAAGTTTATATTTGTAGCAAATCCTTAGTGCAAGGGTTATTGTGGGTCTAACCACTATTCGTAGCACTACCATATTTGACAATAGGAGTGCTTGTTGAATAGTATAGTTGAAGACGGTTTCATTAATAAGGTTGGGGGTTCAATCCGTATATCTACGGATTGAACCTCCTCGCTAAAGCTATGCTATACCTAATCAAGACCAACATGCACGTGACCTTATTCATTCCACCCATCCCTTCGGTCACTGCAATTCACCCATAACCTATGAATATTCGTATCACAACAGTCATATTAAAAACAGGATAGAGAACAATGACCTTCAGATAACCATCTAGAACTAATTGTATTCACCCATTCTCGCGAGAACTCTGGGAAGCCGCCAAATGTACGTTGGATGAACTAGAGAGCATTACATTCAGAAGTTAGAGCGAAGATAATCCGATGTATATCTCTCTCAGAATTCCTATTTCTCCTCTCCAATTGTCTTCAAAACGACTGACAGCATGATGAACCCTTGTAATTTTCTCGTTCCATGTTAGTATCTCAGTGAATAAACAGCAAAGGAAGAGTAACACATTAATAAATATTTCATAGACTTGTGAAGAAGAGACATGAGATGTTTAAATCGTAGATTCGTCTCACAACAGAATGCGCCTCTCTCAACAAAGGGACCAACGTTAAGCGAATCGCTGTTCTTTCCCTTTCCAAATACTTGTCATTCAAAACCTAAGCTATCAATAAACATTCCAGATCCCAATTGATGAAAGCCTAGCCCTGCCAAAAAGAAAAACCAAGCAAGGAAAGAACCTACCCGAAATCTCTTGATAGTTTACCTTTACCCCTCTACAGCCTACCTTGCAGCGACCCACAGCCCCTACATCCCCATCTATCTACACCTTTAGAAAAAGTCCCTCCTACACAACGGACAAGTACCCGACCCCTTAAGCCAATTCTTGATGCAGACATCCCCAAATTGATGTTTACACGGAAGCTCCACCGGGAAGCAAGGCTCCCTATTTTCCTGCGGTGTTCTGTACGTCTCTGTGCAAATCGGACAGTCGGGTTGGGATTCCTTATCTTCTTCCACAGGCGTAAGCAGCGTCCTCACTATATACTCCCTCTCCCCTCTCTGCTCCAAGCTCTGCAGAAGTCGCTCTGCATAGATTGCATCTCCTTGAGCCGCCACGGTCTCATAGATATGGGTATGAGCCCAGAGGGGTAATCCAGAGATATACCGCTCTGGGAAATCAACGATGAAGGAAGTAAGTCGTTTCAACCTATCGTTAAGTTGCGGGATATTTCTGTTTGTCCCTGTGCTCCTCTCCTGCTGTATGAAATTAGTCAATTCATGGTGCAGGTAATACAATCGGATCCATTCTCGAGGGGTTGCAATAAACGAATACTCACTGAGGAGCGCACAGAGAATATTTTCCTCGTGGAGAATGGTGCCGAGAGGGTCGTAAAGTGAAGAATGGTATTCGCGCTTGATCGCTCTCAGTTTGTTCTCGGCTCGGATTACTAGTTCGAATTCTACTGGCGGGGGGAAATCCTCTAGATAGTTTGGTGAAACATTGCCTGCAATGTGGAACTTGCATTGGCCAGGTCGGAATATCGTTCGAGATGGCACATAGGGGCTGGTGTACCAGCATGTTGGTTCGTTTTCGCAGTTTTGGTCAGTGGTGCGTTGGAGGCACTGGCATTCGGTAAAGACGAGATGCCATACTTGGCCGCACATGGTGATGAGTGATTTACCTTTGACTCGATTATTTTTAGGATTTAATTGGCTGATGTTGAAGTGAAAGTAGTTGCTTTGCTGAGTTGAGAAATCAAGATGGTGTTGTGTGTTGTGAGTGTATAAGGAGGAAAACCATATCAGGAAAGGGGTAGGAGGTTGTACTTATTCTTCTGATCAAGGTTGCTGTTCAACTACTCGTTTCTCAAACAATCTTATTTTGCAAATAATAAATAAATATGTACGAGGAAATAATGTTTCTTTATCATTGAACAATCATTGCCGAAATAAAACCCAGGATATAAAGAACGTTAACAAACATGAGTTTCTACTGTTTAAGATGCAACGTTATTTCAATTTCCTCTCTAGTAAACAGTCAACCCCTTCAAATTACTGCATCCAACTACTAACTAACCGAACATCCTAAAAGCCCAGGGTAAACTCTTAGCATACATATATTCTCGCATCCAGCACACACCACAACACCTAATTTCACCCACCCTACCCCATCCACTCATAACCTTAAAATCTTAGCCTAGCCCCATAAACCACTGTTAATAACTCACCATCCACACAAACAAGCAAAAACAGTACACATCCATTTTGATAAAATGAAAATATAGAGACCCCCACTCCAACAAATAAAATGTCTCGCCTCCCCTCACTGTATAACATCATAATACCACCAAACAAAGACAAAGCCACAATACTCCCCTTTATCCCTTCCCTAAAACCCTCTCTAACAAAGCCCCCTGTCAACATTGTCCCAACCCTCTTCAAAACAGTAAAACAGTAAAACAGTAAAACAGTAAAACAATAAAACAATGAAACCGCCAACCTACAATCTCCCGTTCACACGCACCTCACGACTCCACCATGAAAACAACCCATTCAAAAACACTTAAATAATCTATTACTCTATTCCAAGGAACCAAAAGCCACACAACTGTTTCTCCCTCACCTAACCCCCATCTTCTTGCACTTATCCCCCCCCCCCCGCTCTCTCCCCTCTAAGTTACGCCTTAAAACAACAAAGCAACCAACCCAAAAGTCCTCTATTCTACACCCCCAACTGAACCATGGAAACAGCCTACTTGCAAACAATCAATTCACCTATTCTAAGAGACGACTCCACAATTGTTTCTCTGCCCCTCATTCACCCAGCCCCCAATCTAACCCACAACAAACACCGCAAGTTCTATCTCACACAAATATCACAAAGAGAAAGCGAAACACAATTATCTGTCATCTTTATAGGTCTAGCCCCTCTGTCTCTACATCCAAACACATATTTCTAGCCTTAAAAGGATAAATTTCTTATCGACTAAACATCTAATGTACTTCTTTCCTATCTTATAACAGTAACTAACATTTCACTCCAGAATAAAGGCGGCTATTAAACAACTAATTAAACAACTACTCAACCCCCCGCTCCATCCATAATCAATATTCGTTCCAAACTCATCGATGCAGTAGCGACAAAACAACCTCCCATCTCAACTCCCACTCATTTGAAAACAACGCCAAACACAACGGCAACCAAATTATTCAGAAATACATACCCCCAACGCCGTATTTTCAACATCGTACCCCTATTTCATATGGTATCCCGTGACGCCATCGCCGCCACCTTGATCTCCTTCAACTCACCAAGCATGATAACTTCATTCTTTACCTTCCCATCGTTGGTGGTAGTAGCCTTTATCGCTGTATCTTTCCGCTGACAAGATATGTGAATGGAGAAGCGCGGTACATGAAGACCCAGAAGCCGGGGAGAGCGTCTGGGCCTACGAGGACTCTAGTTGTCAAAGATTAGTAGCGAAGAGTGGAGGAAGAAGCGGTATACGAACCCACAGAATATCAAAGACATCATAAATAGAAGGTTCACGTAATTCCCACCAATTTCTGCAAGATCAACTCCAGCTTGTACCATCTGCCCGAAAGTGCTCATAAAAAGCATGTATACCCACATGAATAGAAACATTGTTCCTCCATTCTCAGCTAGGGCATGCGCTGATTCCGCGTAGCGATAGAAACCAATAGGATAGTACCACACTACAAAAGTGAAGATAGCCATCAAAGTGTTCCATGGAATCTCCACCAAGATATTTGACAACATGAACACCTGCCATGAATAGGTTTTTGCTGGTCGCTCACGAGCCTCATAGATAGAACGCTGGAGAACAAAATTTGGCATCATCTGTGGAACAAGATTTGACGCTTGGGTCCTAAAAATATTTAGTAAAATGCGTGGATAGTGCAAAACAGTTCTTTTACAAGAGCATGAAGATACTAAACGTTTGATTCTGTAGACCTTGCAGCGAATTCTCCGACATATAGAAGGTGAACCCGAGAAAAAGACCCTATAATTTGACAATTAGTTGAATAGTCTGGAGAGACGGTAGAATTTATTACTTACCACTCCCAAACATAAGCCCGCCTTTGAGTAGATGTAAACCGGAGATCTCCATAATTGCTGATTAACTCGCTTGTAACATTCCCAAAGTTGTGTCGCGAAAGGAGCTGCAAACTCTTGACAGTCAGTAGCTGATGAAGATGGGCCGGCTAAGTTTTCTTGAGACAGCTCCCTCCCCATACGATCTAATTGACTATGAACTTCAGCATATTCCGGGCTCTGTCTCCAAGTTTCAGGCCAGTTAATAGTGCAATGCGACCCAGGCATGCAGCCTATAATCTCCATGATCCACTCTGCAGGATTTGCTTCTGGAGGACAAGGCTTTGCTCCATTACGTTCAAAATAATTTACAACAGTTCTAGAATCTAGGCCAATTTCACCAAAATAGATTGGCCTGCCTCCCGGTCCAAGAAATAGAAGACGGTTGAAGCGTTCAAAGAGCATCGCAGAAGGTTGGTGAATGGTACATAAGATAGCTTGACCATTCGCAGCAAGCTTTTCGAGAAGATCGAGAACTGCCCAAGAAGTCTGGCTGTCGAGACCAGAGCTTGGTTCGTCAAGGAAGAGAAGTAACTGCGGCATAGCAGCCAACTCGACAGCAACTGTAAGCTTCTTCCGTTGCTCAATATTCAAGCCTTCTCCAGGGACCCCTACAATTGCATCCGCGTAACTCTCCATTCCAAGAAGATGGATGACTTCTTCAACGTAATCCATCTTCTTCTCACGTCTCACATCTGATGGCTGACACAAAAGAGCATTAAATCGAAGTGCCTCTCGGACAGTCATCGTCTCGAGATGAATATCCTGCTGCTGTGCATATCCTGTCTTACGCTGAAAAGAGATATCTCGTGAATTACCATCAACGAGAGCTTCTCCTGACACAACCCCAAAGGTATCCCTGGTTGCTAGAACATCAAGAAGAGACGTCTTTCCAGCTCCTGATGGTCCCTTGAACAAGTGTGTCAGCTAGATGCGCTGTAACCAGTATACGGAAGCGGAGGAAAAGACTGACCATGAGAGCCGTGAGAGTTCCCGGCTTTACCCAGCCATCTACATGATCTAGGACTATTCTCTCTTCTTTTTTTATCTTAATATTAAAGCAAATACCCTTCCATTGAAATATGGAAGTTTGTTTTTGAATACTCCCGCTGGTTTTTAGTCGAGAATCAATGGAGCTTTGGTCATTTTGAGGAATGGATACCATAGCTGGGTTCTCTATATCGGAAAATTGAGTTTGGGCAGTCCCACGTTGAAAAAGGAGTATTTCGCCCTTCGACTTCTTCCCATATACCAATTCCGTGGCAAGTAGATATGTTCAAGTAAAGAAAATGAAGATCCCAAGAATGATTCCAAAGTTTCTCCAGAGGTGGGAAGTGTTATAATTGAGACTGAGTCGAATGTAATCGGTACCAGAAACTGAATTGAACCCGGGTATGGCTCCAACCACGGCACATATACGATTAAGAGGGCCAATTGTAAGGTAATCAGGTCCTGCCGGCACATAACTTGAGCAATCGAAGTAGCGGCCATGAAACTCGTTGATCATCAAACTCTCAAAAGCATAGGCGATTGGATCGATATAGTTGATCCAGCGAAACCTGTGAAGATCAGTACCAGTGTTTGAGATTGTAGGATGAGATTATCATACCAAGGGTGCATATTTTGGATTGGAACCACAAAACCGGTGTATGTCATTAGAGCCTATAAAATGTCAACACCAAAACTTCGTAGGTCGTTTAATTGCAAAATGTGGGCAGAAGATTCTGTGTAAAACTCAGTAGAAAGACTTACCAAGATGAAAATTGCAGAGAACGGCAAAGCTTGGAAAAGTGTTCTAGAACTCGCTCCCACAGTGCGAAAAACCATGGACAGTGCCAAGGTGATAGTAAATGAGAACAAGAGAAAGATAAAAAAGGCCGATATTTCTCTCCGCAGGTTTGCCATGAAGTATAGCACAAGATTGAAGGCGATGGAGTTACAGATCTTGAATGGCATGTCGCATATGGAAGATGCAATTGCTTCTGCAAATGGGTGATACAGGGCATATCGGGAGTGCTTTTCAACGATCGGGCGCTGGTCGTAAATTATCAGAATCTTAAACAAAGTTAGTACAAAGAAGAAATCAAAGAGCGAGACTCTTTTATATTCCTGGTCATTGCATGCTCTAGATGTACGAGCGAAGAGAGTAACGGCGTACCTCGAGCGCACTAGCGAAAGCATTGAGTAGAATTGACAAAAATATGAGGACAGATCGACTGTGAAAGCTTGCGGTTTCATAATCCAGATTATAGAACATGCTACCTACTAGAAATTAGTGAAAGCACCTAAGTGACAGTATAATGATGCCCACATACCAACAACAAGCGCGAGTATGGTATTGGCAACAATTCTGGATATTGTAAGGCTAGCATCACCTCTGAGTCGCTGGAATCCACGGTCGACACATAGCATAACCTGTTGATACAAAGACATTGTATACGGAGATTGGATGCGTCTACAAAAATAAGGTAAGTAACACTTGTGTTAGAATAAGTGAGGGGTGAAACATACTGGTGGATGGCTTGCTGCAATCTCCGTGAAGCGATAAATTCTGCCACCGACTTCCCACCAACAGGATATGCCAGATCGTAATTCTCAATTTCTTTCATCAGTTTGGCATATTCTGCACTTCGCTTCCAAGCAGTAGCAAATTCATCGGCAGTTCTGGGGGTACGGCTCTCCCAACCTGGCCTGATTAACCGCTCAGCAGGGCTAGTTAACGAAGTTAGGAAGTCACCAGTTGTCTGCCGCGATGCACAATCGAAGCCCATTTTCAAAAAATATTGTTTTGCATCCTGGCAAGGCCCAAAGTATAATTGGCGACCTTCATACAGAACGGTAACCTTGTCAAACACCTCGGCTTTGTCAGAGAGGCAAGGTCGCACGGAGTGTGGAGGGACTTACGTCATAGGAATCCTGTGAACTTTGATAGAGTGACACAAAAGCAGTGCTCCCTGTCAAATCTGCTGAAAGTCTCAAAGTCTTGCAGAATTCAAGAGCATTGGCGCTATCTAAACCTCGTGTGCAGTTGTCCCAGCATGCAATCGGAGCTCCACTGAGAGCTGCTTCGGCAATGCTAACTCTTTTTCTCTCACCTCCGCTGACACCCTTTACTAGATAGCCTCCCACATTTGTGTTCATGGTATGATTGAGCCCGAATGTTGCCGCAATTACCTCTCTCATATGCAGAGCATACATGTCTCTTGTGACGCCAGGGAAGGTGTCGTCGCGGGGAGCTCGAGCTTTTGCAGCAAACAACCTATCAGGGTGGAATCAGATCGAGCAGGAAAAGGGCGGATGGAATGAAACCTACAGGGTCTGACCCACCGTTAACTGTTGAAAGTGAACATCGGTCTCCGCCATGTAGATAGCTTCACCCCGAAACTGTCGATGCATCTGGCCGGGTGGAATCCCTTGGTAGTTGATATTGGACTCTGCACCAACAAAGAAGCCGTACGTATCCCCCGATATCGTCTTTAGAAGAGTTGAACAGCCGCTCCCAGGGCGACCCAGCACCAGACACATCTCTCCAGGTTCAACCAGGCCATTGAATTCCCGCAGGATTTGGATTCGCTGCTTATCCTCTCCCACCGTCAATCGGCAGATATTGAAGAAGCTCAGCCAGATATTCCCCACTGTCTTCTGGTAGTTCGTGAGGCTACTAAAACCATAGACCTCGAGGTCCTTGAAGGAAACGCCCGCACGTCGACTCTGAAACTGAGTAGAATTCTTGGAGATGTATGCGGCTAGATTCGAAAACCATGCTTTAGGACTAAAGTTGGAGCTCGCGGGGTCCAATGCTGAGTCTGAAGGGACTCCTAGGAAGGGGTTTCGAGCGTCCCCCTCCTGGCTAAACATGCCTACTGCTGGTCTTTGTATATGATCAAAGTCCTCAAGGCGAAGAGTCTTTTCTGCTTGTCCTCATCCAAAAGCATTTGCTGTAATATAGGACGACCAAGTTTGACGAACGGACCCAAAGGCTCTTGGAAAGGCGAAGTGTTGGAGTCTATGTTTGTAGATAGTGGAGAGAACGCGATGTAGTTGGCCATTCACTTGTAAAGAAGCAAAATGGAAGGAGTGGCCGACTCGAACCGGCTCGGGATTTCGGGTCGGGTATACTTGCCCGGCGGAATGTTTCCTAAATAGCCGAGCAATGAAGCGGGGTAGCAGTTACGGGAACTTGCATCTCGACGAGTTCTATGTCGAGAATATATAGCAGAATCAGGGACATGGCAATCGGAGTTTAACTTTGCCATAAAAGAGAGAGACGCTCGATCGGAGATATGATAGATAATCTGCAAAGGCAGATCCGGAGAGAGGTTCAAGTGACAAACTAAGCTACGATACTTGCCCTCCGATGGTCAAAACTCCGCCTCTTTTGCTAATGGTACGATGAAGGTATACAGATGATGGAGAGCTGAAAGGCATAGCGAATCATCCGCAGAGTCTCGATGGCCTCGACCGATTGCAATATATGTGTAACCATCACATCGGGTGTTCCTTCCCACCCCATCTGGCTCGTGTAACAAGCCTGTATTGGAATCCCGCCGTGAAACAGCCATCGGGACGATTGAAAGCCTGTGAATGCCACATGTAAGAGGGCTCTTGGGAAAGTATATAGATCTGAACAGCACTGAGTGCAAGTGTTGAACAAGTCTGACCGAGAGCCATAGTAGTTGAAGACTGAGTTCTGAGTTCTGAGTTCCGAGTTCTGACATAAACACCTATTAATCTCCGAAGCTAAATCTCCTAATACGTCGCTAGTCAGAATAGGGCGCTAGGCTGTATTCATCAGGTAAGGATACCACTGTGGCACTGTACAACTCCATCCTCTTCTCCAGATCCCTTAATATCTATTGACGTTCCATTCGTTTTGTCTCATTCCCTCTGTAAATAGTCTTATTTTTCCCCGCAGGTCAGTTGAATTGTTGACAAGTTCGTTTATTCATTCAACTTGACGCGTCCGAAAGCTGAAACGCTCGCTTCTTTGCATTCCCCTTTCTCACACCCAACAATCTCAGACATCAAAGATGTGGATTATCCATTCTCTCTCTTGGCAGATATGAGCACAGCCCTAAAAGAAGGATGCCATTGCTCGGTCTATGACGAGTCATTTCATGCCATGAAGAAGAGCTTTGAGCTGAGACATCCACAATGCTTCACCAAGTTCATGTTGGAGTCTAGGTTTTGCATTTAGCGGGAAGCATACTAGAATCCAAAGCTACTAATTTGTCATTTGTTGTTGTGCCATACAACATGTACGATATAGTCTATGTGCTGACTTTGGGCAAAGTGTTAAAGCTACTTAATAAGCATCTGCCAGAGCCTGGAAAAACTTCGTAGCGCCATCTGGTTACTAGCCGCTGGCCTTTGAAGTTCCGTCATGCTCCATTCTCAAAATTAGGCTCAGATACATTTCTTACTGTTTCGAGAGGAAGTATCATCTTCAATGCCGCTGATGCTAATGTCATCGCACAAATCATTGCTAGAGCAACTGATTTTCCAAAGGCAGTTGAAATCCATCATCCAATCAACATTTTCGGACATAATGTGGTCTCCACTCATGGCCCAATTTGGAAGTAGCATCGGAGACTAACAAGCCCAGCACTTGGAGAAAAAATCAATCAGCTGGCTTGGCAAGAGAGCCTCAGTCGTATAGAGTCGATGCTTAAATCACTTTGTGGCAACACTGTCTCGGATGTTCCACAAGCAGCCACCCGACTGATTTTGGAGATCATCGGTACGGCAGCACTGGGGCATCAGATGGAGTGGTCCATCTCAGATATTGCCGCCGAATCGGCTACAAATGCCATTCCTGAGACTCTTTCTAAAGGTCCTACCATGGGCTTTTACTCTTCGCTACATTAGGTCGCCCACAATGTCCTCAGTATCGTCGTTGCTATGGAAATACCGCTTCCGCTGCGAAGTGAGTATGCAAGGCCCCTCGTCTTGAAAATGTAACTTGACGTTGAATTATGACGACTTTGTCTATGGCTATGGTCAAAATTGCGGCGGGATGCCTCTATTGAAGCTTATAACAACGGAAACAATGCATGATGGAAATGATTGCCAAGAGGAGATTTGACATCGTTTGGGGCATGGAGAATGTGACTGCTGATCTCCTCGGATGTCTCGTGCAAGGTCAAACAAACGGTAGCAATAGCACGGCTAGCGCCACTGATAAGCTCACTGACGACGATACCTGTGGGAATCTCTTTTCTTTCGTCATAGCTGGTCATGAAACCATTTCGAGCAGTCTTCATATGACCCTCGTGCTGTTAGCGTTATATCCCTCGGCCCAGAAAGACATTCAGCGAGAGCTAACCGAGATTTTCCAAGAGCGACCACCATCTGAACGCCAGTATGAAAAGCACTTCCACTTCCTCTCGACAGTCTTTTGCATGCTGCTTAGCAAGAAGAATTGAGATTAGTCAGCCTTATTCTTACTATTTCAAAAATTTCTCTCAAACCCCAATTCTTGGAGGTGGACGGTAAAGACGTTGAGCTCCCCGCATATACAGCACCCCGACTTTGTCTTCCAGCCGTTCGTGTCAATCGGTCGCTTCTGGCCTCATGGTCCTCCATCCGACCCCGCTAATCCCTTGTCCTCTCACGATAATCTCAATAACGATTTAGAAGAGTTCAAACTGCAGCGTTGGATGCTGTAAACTATGCTCTAATTTCCAAGACCTTGAATAGTAGCACATCCAATCGCAAGTCCTAGGGCAAGAAGTCCAAAGTTTCTCACAACAATCCCTCCTTGAGATTGTTCGCCCCCGTGCCGGGATCCTTCATGCCATTCAGCGACGGACAACAAAACTGTCTCGGTAAACGCTTCGCACAAGTCGAGATCCTTGCCGCACTCGCCGTCCATATCGTCTTAATGCTCGGTCGAGCTCGCTGTCGATGAATCAGCAAGCGATGAGGAGGTTACTAAGATGTTCACGGACAAGAATATGAGATGATTGCTTTGAATACAAGTTCCTTTCCAATCCAGCAATTTTAGTAACCTATCATCATATCATGTCCATCCCAAGCCAAGTCCCAAAACCAACCCTTTATTTCAATTTCTCATAATCATCATGAACTTTTGCTTGCGTGCAATTTTCCTCCCACCTCAACGCTCCTCCTCTTCAATAATCCCTTCCACCACCCCACTCACTCCATCTCCCTCTGTACCAAAATCCATTCCTGAGAAGCTCTCTTCTCAAACTCAATAGCCTCCCTCGTCTCGACTTCCAGCGTCGGCGGCTCAAGAACCCCAATCGGCTTCACCTTGTATTCATCTGTCCACCAATCACCGTCGACTGTAATAAATGAAAGGGTAAGGATTAGCGCATGTCTTTCATAATTCTTTTTAGGTTAAGAGATTTACTTGGGGATAGAGAAAGGGGGAAGGGTGATGAATGAGACACAAGATTTGATATGATAGGATTCAATTCGACTTACCCCTCCACATATCCGGCCAACACTGATCCGTAACCCCATCCTGCAAATGGATATGCCCAAACGAATTATAGCGATTCCCAAACGCCGTGATATCAATCCGATGCTCCCCGGGCGCCAGCTCGCCAAGCGAGAGCGTATGTGGTTGAAACGCGATCCGGCCGAGTTTCTCCCCGCTCTCGCTCTCGTGCACCGCCAAGACGGGAGACGAGAAGTTAGTCACTCGAAGGGTGGTTGTTGATTTAGCCGCCGGGGACGGTTTTTTGGGGATGGTGAATTTGCATTTATAGGTTACGTTACCTACGTAGAAAGGAAGGTCTTGGGGAACGATGTTTCCCCATGTCAAAGTTTTGGGGTTGAAGGGGGCGAGGAGGGTCTTGTGTTCGTCGAGTTGGACGCCAAAGTCTCCGAGAATGTAGACCCTTTCGATGTTGGTGAGGATGCCAAATGGGAAGGATAGGGTGAGAATATTTGTTCCTTTCTTAATAGTACCGCTCGGGATGTCGACGGTTTTGATGGCTTCGTCAACCCACCAACCTGGAGGAGACGTTGAAGAGATATCGCTCCCATTCATGGAAATTGCTATCGAGGAAGCATCCTCGAGAGCTAGTCTGGCTGGCTCGGTAATGGTGAAGGAGGATTCGAAGGAGAAGCGGAGCTTTAGTTGGCCTCGCGAAGCTCGATCTTTTTTCAAAACAGACCAAGGCTGTCTCCATGCCGAACCTTTACGAGGAATTGAAAGGCGATTTCTGATAATATTGTCGATTCGGAGGACTTCAGTTGCGGGTTGGTAAGCCTCACCGGCGAAGCTGTATTCGGCATAATCGAGTATGAGAACATTTGACTCTGAAAGTTCAACACTTTCTAAAATGATATCAGGGGTAGTCTTTGTATGTTCATACAAAGATCTCATGTCGAAGAGACTAGAAGATGTTTTCGTAGGAAGGAGCCTCAAAATAATGCTAGCACAACCTTCGAATCTGTAGGGGACAATGGTCCAACCATCTTGCGTCTTCGCTTGAAGTGATGACCCTTCTCCCGTGAGTGTGTCTAGCATCTGAACCTTCCAATAGCCTTTCAGATGCACGGTGGTATCGATTGGCGAATTTCGATCAGTGTTACAGATAAACACTAAACGCTCATCGCCGTCCTGCCGCATCTGGTAGAGTAGCCTATTCGTAGTCGTGCCCTCGTTTGAAAAGATCTGGAGCTCCCGATATTTTTCAAGAGTATTGAGAATGGTCTGCTGTCCCCAAAAGACATCTTCGGTGTTTTGAAGTATCAATTTGGATGGAGGTATCTTGGCATCGACGAATGTGGGTGCGTTCCCCATGATAACAACCTTTCCCCCTGCTCTGGTAAAGTCATTCAGAATCTTGACTGTGGTGGCTCTGATGGTCCCAAGGTTTGGAACTATTACCACATCATACTCGCACTGTCCAACTTGGAGCTTCTTTCCTTGAGACTTTCCTTTATTCTGTCCAGGCAATAAGCTTTCGGAAATGAAGTCGAAATCGATGAGTCCATGCAACAACCAGTTCGTCAAATCCCCAAAGGCTTGTTCGCGACGACCCCTCTCGTCGCCAGTTCCATTAGGACCAAAGGCCAGCCAGTAGCTTTCAATTGGATGGATGACCCCAACACGGGTCACTGCCCTCCCACGGGTCATAGCTACACCAACTCGAGCAAAGTGGTCCTCTACATATCCATATTCCTTATACCAAGGGCTTTGATATCCTATACAGGCAGGGTAGTCTCTCTTCCCTTCTCCAGCCATACTCACCCAGCAAAGGTGATGTACCCTCATAGTCATACCCAACGCAGCTTGCCAGTCACCACAGCCTTTATGCCCTTCAAAGGTAAAGTACCAATGGGTCACGCCATAAATTTCCGTCATCGCTCCTCGACGGCCATTTTGTCGGGCGACACTCGAAACCTGCTTCGCTGTGTTGTACTCGACCCAATCACACAACAAATCCATTCCTGGCATCTCCATATTCCTATAACATCTCATAGCCTCCCCTATCGCTGCTGTTTGTGAATGAAGGCGAGGTTCCTCCATCATGTGGCCATTCAACATTATCGAGTTATTTTTACACCATGCCGAGATTTGGTCCATGAAAGCACTGACAAATCTTTCACAGGCATGGTCGTGATAATTGTAGCGGGTGGCGCTTGGGTTGCCATTTGGTAGATCCCAAATGAGCTCCGGTAGACCTTTGATGATGTCGTTTGAATACTGCTTCTTGAAAGTCTCTGGAAAGTCGGGGGTCCAAGGGAAGGAAACATCATTGTCCGCTCTAGGATTCGCAAGCTGCGTCTTACCTGTGAATTGAGGTTCATCCGTGAAAATAGTGGGAACCACTGTCCCAAATTTGTGGCCCACCTTAGCTTTATAGACCTCGTAGGTGCTTTCAATAAATCTCGACATAGCTTCTGGACTAAGGGTATCGATGTATGTCTGGTCATTGTACCACGGATCGGGGCCATTTGTTTCAATGTACGCGTACCACACATTTTTACCAGCTTCGCCGTCTTGTAAAACATTACTCGACTTGAGACATCCATTTGAGTCCACTGTATCATATCAGCCAATAGTAACAACTAGGTGTCCAAACTTTAAATAGCATTCATAATGACGAGAGCATTTAATTTTATCTTTGGTCCTTGAGGAAGTTCTTATTCAAAAGGTTTTCGTTTGGGGAATTAGGAATGATACTCAAATACCCAGAATAAGATTTAATTGTTGGGCTTGGCTTGTAAAGCAAAAAATAACGAGTTGGGAACGAAAATGATGGTGGTTGGTTTCAGACAGCACAAAATATCATGAGCCTCACTTGAGTTCAAGAAACGAGACGTAAGGTCCGAGGCTAATTGGAGTTATGCATACACTCAATGTCATAGGCTGCCAAGAGGTTTCCGTTCTCAGTCTGAAGCGTTCGAGAAACCGAGGATTCTTGGTTGCTGAGACTATGTAAGCAATAGCCCAATCCAGAGGAAGCTGAGCATACCTGCCGACGGGAACTGTTCCATTTCCACGCGGGGTAAATCTGATATGCTTTGCCTTGTGCTCTGGGTATTGTTCAATAACTTTGCCGCCGGCAGTGCCCGAGGGCCACCTGTCTTCATCATACCTATTCAGGTTGAGATTTCAGAAGTTAAACTTCTTAAATGTGGCAACTTACAAACAAGCAAGCATGTCTTTGCTTTCTGCATGCTTAACGCAGGCAGCAATTATATCCATAAACTCCTCTCCCATATACTCGGTATCCAGACCTGTCCTAACATGCATTGTGAGGCCTCCCATTCCCATGTCTTTAAAGTTATCAATTTGCCGGAGCAATTGGTCCTTGTCTAGTTTTGTATTCCATGCATGGAAAGGAGCACCACGATACTCTGAGGTTGGATTCTTGAATAGAGCCTTACTGAAAGGTTGCAAGCTCTTGGGGTATGTCAATGGATTGGGAGTCTTCTTTGAAACTTCCGAGACTTCCATCTCAGATGATTCACCTCTCAACTTCTCAAGACTAGACTTCACATATTCCAGGTACTCCATTTTGAGAAAAAAGTATAACAGAACAATACACAATTACAGAGACAAGAAGATGAAGAATTGAAAGATGAAGCCAGAAATTGAGGAAGTGAGGAAGTTGTAGGGACGTCAGACATGACGACGAATTGCGGGGATGTTTCAGTTGCATCACGTGAGCCCCACAGCCGCATAACTCCTCTTTTGACTTCGTCGCGTTATCTCGGCGCCAGAACGCGGTATTGGTGTCAAGAAGATGGCGACAACAGCGCATCTATTTCAACTGTTTTGACAGCAACACCACCATTCCGGAGCCTCGTTTTATCATGGATTGTACGTGCAAATATTGGTTGCGTGGTTAACTCGCTGACAAGTACATAGCTCGTGAGGAACGATTACAACAGCGGTTGCGAGGAGCCCAGTATGCGCCTCCACAAAGCCTCTCCCAATAGAAAGATTACTGACAACAACTGAATCCAGGCGGCGGCAGGTTAAAGATGTTGATTTTGACCTTGTATTTCCAGCTGCCCCTCCTGCAACGGAACCAGTTGCTGCATCTCAACCAGCTCAATCTCCTCATGTCGAACTTCCTGCGCAATTCCAGGGTCAACAATTGCAAATCGTACAGGAGAAGGTCTCTGTTGGGACTACCCATAGCACCAATGATGCCAACACGTCTGCGAAGAGGCGAAAGCTCGATATAGATGATGCACCCACTCCATCCCTAAGCCGCAAATCCCCCCAGAATATCCCCCGAGTGGACATATACGAACTTGATCCAGAAGACCAGGAGCAAGATAATGACGCCGTAGAAATCGCAAAGCAACTGCTAGAACAGATACCCATACCGCAATCCACTCCCCAGGCTACTTCTGGGACGCCTCGAAGTCCAGAAGCCATACTTCCTGATGCTGGGAGAACGCTTGATGAAGTTACTGAGAGTCCAACGGGTGCTCCTGGAAGCGGCCACAGACACCATGTTGTCGAGTCTAGGTCCATTCAGATTAGATCACAACTGCAAGATGTAATGAATAGCAGTTTGTTAGAATTCGAACAATCAAGTCCGACTTCGCAACGGAAACGCAGGAGAGGGGAGGCCTCTCCTAATCTGCATCCAAACTTACTTATTCCTCAAAGCAGTCCAACCGATCAGATAGATGATGAAGCCGACGACCTCAACGAGGTATTAGCACAGACGCCCAATAAATCAGTAGAGGAGGCATCCGAGACAGAAGAACCAAGCATCCCCGAAGAACCAGACAATCCAGATGCAGAAGCTATTGATGACGAGGAAGCTGCGGTAATACTGAGAAAAAATCAAGGTCGAAGAAAGTCAAGAAATCTTCCTGGTGATTCCCCTGATGTGACTGGTACCGAACTTTCCGACTCATCTATCCCACGAAGAAAGAAAAGGTCCAGAGTCGATCCTGATCCTGTTCCGCAACGTCATCTCAAGAAACTGAATCCGAAGTTAAAGTTGCAGCCCTCAAAGAAGAAGGCTGCGAGAAAATCAATAGTCCGCAGTGGTAGCCCGATTCCAATCACTGTTCACCGCTTGAGAGGAGAAGTAGTATACGATAATAGCGAGGATAATGTCGATATTCTAAATGCTGAGATACCTCGCGCCAAACGAGGAGGCGTAAACTGCATAGATGTCCTCAGTGGATTATGCCAAGAAATTGTAAGCACCGAACTTCAGGCGTTAGAAGACGGGGGGAATGAGTGCGACGAACCGGCTATGAGACGGGAATACAAAACGAAGTGGAATGCAGTAGCGACATTCGGAAAAGAATTACAAACGCGACTACTCGAGCATGTGAGTTTTTGGTAATATGCTTCCATGTGAAGAGTAGCTGACATTATGAAGACTATAAATCTCGACAACACATATTCTCTTGAGCGTCGTCTGCGTGATGAGCAGAAGAAGAAGCTAGGTCTTCGGGAAGAGATTCTCCGCATTCGAGCTGAACGCGAGCAAGTTGCTCTCCGCACAGACGAGTTTAGGATGAAGCACCAGACCGACAAGGCAAATACCCAGAACCGAAATGCGCTTAACAACGCCTTTCATGATATTGAACTCGCCATCGATTTGGGAAAGACAAGCCAGTCTGATGGAAAGGACGACATGATTGGAACCGAGCTTTTGCTAAAGAGAGTTGCCGACGAGGTTAGCAATAAAGGGGATTCGGGAGGCATCTTGAAACAAATCAAGGAGTTTAATGCGTTTCTGGAGAGAGCGGCGTTGGCGTTAGAGTCTAGGCATGTCTGAGATATTAATCAGCCGTCGTCTTCATTGAACCCAGTTATCTTTCATATCCGCCCCGTATTATGAAGATGTTGATTCGAGGGGTCGTTCCAGCCGACTGTCGCCGAGGCACGACAAAAGAAACTCCCTTTTACGCCACAGTATATCCTCAAATGATGTAGAGGAATGGGCTTCAGAGACCCAAATCTGTGGTATAACAATGCTAGCGGTTCAAGCTTTGTCAAATCCTAAGAAGCTTGTTCCCCTGGATCTCGGAAGAACCACCAAGGGCAAAGATCAGCAAGCCAGCCAGACATTTGAAAAAATCCCAATCCTGATACGATTTGCGGACAGTTCTATCAATTCATGAGTGGCTGAAGGTATATTGATCAGGCCTTGTTCTTGCGAGAAATCTATCTTGTGGTTGAATGACGTGGAATGAATGACGTAGAAACACGGAGAGGGCTGCTTTAGAACATGGCTTAGTTGTAAGCAAGAAGACAATACTCCGAGAACAAGCTTGGATGAATGACTTTTGCGGAGGGGAGCACCGCATCACCTAGAAAGGTTAGAGAGGGGAAAGAATTGAACAGCCATGAAGGGCTGGTTTGACGCTAAGAGTGTATATCTGTTGAAAGCATAACGACCGAAATGGATAATTGTGATGTAAGATTTTACATCGTTACTTGTTTACAGTAATGCATGCTTTATATCGCTTCGTTTATAGGTGACTACTTTCCTTCTCGTATGAGATTGAGTGATTCAATTGCATACATAGGTAGGATGGTCAAATTGGGCGTCGTCACTAGGCCAGTGACGCACTAAGATAGCGCTGGCCAAACCCAACCCTCAAATACTGGTTTCTAAACACCAGTGTTTAATATGCCCCAGCATGAATACATCGACTTACTTTCTTGTCCCCGTTCGCTAGTTCATATGCTCTAATGGAGATTTCTCTCCCTCGTTTTCGATAATTCCAAATTTATTCTTTTTCTTCTTCTCTCTCTTCTTCTCGGCCCCCGCCTAGTAAAATGTGGCGCTATTTCCAATATGGGAAAAGGTGTAAGAACTTCAGTGCTAAGCGAGCCGAAAGTTAACTTAATATCAACAACGTTAAAAAAAGGATTACGTCGTATTATAGTGTACACGATTCAAAGTTAGATGAGATGAGATCAGATAGACAGATTAAATTTTTTGCGTTGGATATTTCTGCTGTTTTGGGGCTCGTCTCGTGAATTTTCCATCCGTAGCATTTATTTCTTATTCGGCACTATCGCGGACACGAGTATATGTATATGATTAAAGCCAGCACCGAGCTTGGGCGATGGTTATCGAGATAGTAATATTTGAGAATATTCTAATCCCAGTGTAAATGCTCATTATAAGAAGTAAGTAACTTAATCTTATTCCCTTTCTTTTCTTCGTTCCTCCTCCCACCTAACTCCTAAATACCTAGCCAGCCAGGCAATCGCCACCATCTCTCAAGCTTTTTCCTTCCCTGTCCCCTTTCCAGATCGCAAAACTTTTATTGCCAACCATAGATATAAAATCACACCCCTTAAAACAAACCTAGAGCCGCAACGACAAGACCCACCAAGCCACCCATGCCTGTCCCGACCGTCGCCGCTGCACCTTTTATGCCGGCCGTCGAGCTGCCTGTCTGGGCTGCCCCGGAAGAGCTGGATGCAGTTGTATAGACAATATTACATGTCACGCTCTCAGCGCAAGAAGTGGGGCCGTTGGTTCCAGTCCATTGTGTGGATTGACCTGTGCATGACACACTTGAGGGGCAGGTAGTCTGGGTTCCGCCCGGGAGGACGCAAGTGCAAGTGGCTGATGCGCTGCAGGAAGAGGGTCCTGAGGTTCCGCTCCACTAGGGTTTGTTAATATGGGGAAAGGTAGAGAGGGAGAAATAGTAGGGGCAATTACAGTAACGGTCTGACCGGAGCAAGAGGTCTTTGAAGGGCAAGATGTGATGGTTGACAGACTTATAGTTGTTGAAGTTGAGTTGGAATACGGTGATCTACTTGTGCTGGTGAGGTTGCCTGCTGCTGTTGGGACCCCTGAAGATAGAGACTCGATGCTAGAAATAATTTCTGAAGATGTCGAGGCCGTGGTTGAAGTCTCGCTGCTAGTTGAAGACCCTGAAGCGGAGATTGCGGAAGATCCTGGCGACGAGGCCGAGGATGAAGATGAGGCTGATTCGACGGACGATGAAGCTGCTGTCGAGCTTGATTCAACAACTGAAGCTGAGGTGGATGTGGTGTCGACGACTGCTGAGCTAGACTGTGCAATAACAGAAAACGGGCTGGCCAAGAGAGCGGCGGCAATGGCTGTAGAGTAACGCATGGTGAATGTGATGATTTTTTCAGGACTAAATATTCAAAGTTGTTCTATTGATCAACAGGATGGCTGGCCAAAGAGAGGTGAATCTTGGGGAAGAAGATATATATGTACAGTCTGAACAATAATCTGGAGACGCCAACGGGGAAACTAGTGGGGTGATGCCTAATTTGTTGTCATGGCATCTCTAAAATCTCTTCACAATCATTCATAAAGTTGTCGGAGCCATGGGTGCACTTTCCATGGAGAATGTGGAGTTTGTCTCACTGGATGTTTGGAATATGCTTCCCCTCTAAAATCCAGACAATAGATGACATAAAGGCCAATAACAAGGGTTATACGGGCCATCGTCACACAAACTCATGATTCGGGGCTTGCAAACGCATCCAACAGTGCTATTAACCAACTAGCTCGAGAAAACTTTAGCCTCGTTGACCGGGTATGCGGCTGCATGGATAGCATCCATTGGGGTAGACACGCATTATTCTCCTGCTGGTTGAGTATTGAAAGTTCGTATCCACCAACACGTGTGTTGCATAGTAAACAGCCCATAAATGTATTTCACGTGACAGCTTCCCAGTCTAAAGCCTCAAGTCTCGAGCTGGACAGAGATCCTTGCTACTCTCGAGCGGTCTGAAGACGGCGGATACTGAACCCTAATCGGGAGTGTTAAAGTCAACAAATCACAGGACTTTCACTGGAACAGCTGTCGAAGTATTCTAAAGAAAAGGTAATGGGAGTTTAGACCTTGAGTCTAGGTTCAAAATTGACACTAAGAACAACGATACATAGGGCTGAGAGTGTGGAATCTCTGACAACTTGATATTTGCTAAACTTGAAGCGCAATTGGCCGATAAAACCTAGCAGTAACGGCTGCAAATGCAAGCAATGAGCTTGTCCCAATATTGGCAAAGCCCGATATGTAAAACATTCTTGCTCAGCATACGAAATATTGTAAGCCTGGATAGCCTAGGCAATTATTTGAGCATGGTAGCAACATATCACGAACCAATATATCATGATCCATGACGTAAGAAAATACGAGCCTCCTCCTTTTATATGAAACGAGGTGTAGCCTTCAAAAAGTCGATGATAATCCGTAATTGCCGACGTGAAAACAGGGAAAGCAGAATCCAAGAAAACCACGCCGGCAGTTAAAAGTAAAACGTAAAGGAATTTACTTCGATCTGCTGGCATTCATCCGAAATAGCGTCAGTGGCTTGAGTTTTTTGTCTTCAGATTCCGGAATTCCGGATGATAGAGCGGATCACTTCTAAATCCGTTTTTAGAGAGCAAGCATTTGCAAATCGCTGCAGCTTGGTCTGATCCCCGGGGAAGAAACTCTCTTTTCCCAATAGGGTACCAACCGTGCCTTGTCTTTCTTTCCATCTCCCCGCTTTTTGGAATCTAGATGGCTTATGGAGGTATGGAATGCTCCGTACAGCGATTAGGTATTGTTAATTGGATCAGGGGTATTTCCCATCACGATTCCCATACAACCCTTGTGAACCCTCTGAGTGAACTACGGTATGTAACAATACTTCACCGTTGCACCTCTGTAAGGATAGCTCGTATGGAGAAACAGAGATGCGGGGCGAGACATGGCTCAGGAGTAAGACATTGTGCCGTAAATAGCTCCTCTCCAGGCGAGGATGAAAGCATTCCGGGCCGTGTCGGACTTTCTTGGACGATATCTCCAGGCGTCCGTAGTTAACTAGGGAGCAATTGCAGCTTCCAGCTTCGTATAGGACCTCTTCCCTCTGCACAAGCAGAGATTATTATTGCCCTTAATGTTGTTGCTGTCGAGATGTGCAAGCCAAGGCAAATATATTTCATGATGTCGGGAATATAGTCGCCCCCTCCCCGAGGGAGTATATCCAATTACTTTTCCAACTCTGACCTCCTTCTCATCGAACTAGCATACTACCAAGCATCAGAAACCTCGTTTTTCGTATCAGAATGATCCGCCGTTCCTACTAAAAAGTCATCCCGGACCCTTCAAGAAATTTACTTCTAACATAGCCTGCGACCCCTCCTACCTACCTGTCCCTCCACGCCAACACTGCAAAGCCGCCATAGCTCTCGGTCTCTCTCGAGCCTTGCGTCCCGGTAACCCAGATTTCGCACATGTTTTATGCTGCAAGGAGTCACCACGACAAAGACAACTAATCACGGGGATAGCCACCCTGAAAGAAGAGCAAGTGAGAAGGTTTATCTGGCTCGCTGGCCGTCTTGTTTTGAAAACAGTAGATGAGTAGCTACACCGTGCTGATCGATATGTATGGAAAAGAAGAGAGAAGTTGAGGAACTGCTTCTTGTCTTGATTGGTATCAAAAAAGCTTTGTGGTCGGCACAAGGTTGTTCCGATCCAGCTAGTCATCATTTAGTGAATGAAACAAAACACTAGGCCAGAGAAAAAACCCGCATGCGCTTCTTACCTCACTCGGATTCGAGTTTCTTTAAAAAAAACCCCATTTCTTATATTATAATTATGACTTCAAAATCTATGCTACAAACGAAGTTTTGCCTCCTGTCTTCTCGATTTCCTAAGCACATCTTCATCCCAGGCGCTTATCCACAATATCTTGTCTTCCTTCTCCCGTTTCTTCTGCTTTCCCTGGTCCTCCTCTAACCTGTTGCAAAGCGTCTTTGTCAACTGCTGAAGAATGTGAGATTTTGAGTACAGTATTATGAAACCCTTCCTTAAGGAATCCTTATATATAAGAAAGTGGGCTTCAGCCCGAAGCAATTCCTTATATCGAGTTTTTACTGTATGCGCACAGGAATATTACGGTTTAGAGGTATTCTCCACAGTGTTTACTATATTTTAAAAGAGTAGTTTTAATGTATTTTTCTAGTAGTAATAGAATTCATTTTCTTAAACGCAGAAATGCTTACATTCGTAGCTACTTTCTCAGACTTTTCGACTATCTATACAGCTACTTTCCTAGACGCAAGAGAAACATTTCTCTAGGTTTAGCTATATTTCTTCTCTTCAAAACCACTAGTTTCTTGCCTACTACTGTACAGTTTTATATACGGAACCAATCACTCTTAGATCTCTAAGAAGCTAGCTAAATCCAGGAAACGTGGTTCGCTGACAGGTCGTGACGTTTACTTTTTGAGGTGCACCTCAGGCTCAGGCTCGACTTTCCTTGAGAGAAACCCCCATTCATTGTTTTGTTATTATAACTATGACTTTTAAATCTATGCTGCAAATGAACTTTTCATAGCGTAATCCAGGCAATTGCAAAATTTCCACCACGTCGTAGAGAACTGGTAATATATACCCTTGTTAGGATAGATATTACCTGTTTCTCGGCACTGGTTACCGCCACTTGTCTCCTCGTTATCTTTCCTTCCTCCCCTCCCTTCCCATCTTCTCTACCGGCCTATCAATCTCCGTACACGCCTGCTAAACCACTTCCCACTTTCTCGTCTTCCCAACCACCACTTCCCGGTGGCTCATCGCCCGTCTCCACGCCCTCAAGAAGTTCATCCAGATTCCCATTCGCCAAAGCGGGAAAGAGAAAGTTAAGTTGAGTTTCCAATTCCCTGATAAAACCAGGCGCCCAGAGTCCCTGTATCGTCGCCAAATCTCCTATACCAAGTATTGTCCCAAAGCGGCACTCCACTAAAGTTGCCAATTCCTCGTTGTACTCGGTGAAGTAAAATCCACAGCACTCCGCACAGATTGCGGTCCTTCTGCGGAGCTTTGATTTTGTTGGTTTTAGGCCTTTCATTTGTTCCACTAGGGTGCATATTTTCTTCCAGTTCTTCTGTACGAGAAAAAAATCTGCGACGACTTGGGGATTATTAGGTGGGAATCTTTCGGCGGGGACAGGGCAGGGGCAGAGTTTGGGCAACATGGTTTCCTCGGCTTGCGGGAGGATTCTTTCAGGTCTTAGATATGTGGAAGAGTGACTGTTTGTGTGAAGCAGGTTTGCTTTCTCGGTGCAGTTGTTAATCTTTGTGGTCGTGGTGATGAAGAAGAAGAACGAAGGAGACATGGCGAAGCGGTTTTATGCGCAGTAAGTAGATATGATTCACTATCAAAGATAGTGCTATATGAGCACTTTCTCTGTGATTCACTATACAGTACTATTGTAAACAATACATGTGATCCATCGCTGTGTAGTCACAGTTCCTTTCCTAGAGTGTGGATCTTTCCGCAAAGTTAGAGCCATCTAGGTTTGTAGTTTCTAAAACACAAGGAAGACGGCGTTTAGCTACGCATATACTCTTCTTCGGGAGTTAATTGTAGAAGTAGGTATTTTGTGTGTGAGATGGATATAATATAGCATCTAGATGTATATAGAATATCATTATTTCTAGGATTCTTATATGCCATCATGATACTACAGATTCTCATTCTTCAAGTGTTATGTTAGTAGTTGACCTACACTGCCATATAAGCTATGAATGTGGTAATCTCGGTACGTTCTGTGCATTGTACGTCAGTCTCATTGTTCTCTTCCTTTCTTTAGCTATGCCATCTGGGTATATATTTATTTACATTACTGCATATAGATTCCTTCCTTCCATCCCTCCATAACGCCATTAGTCACCCTCGCCAACCCCAAATTTTCCCAACCCACAACTCTCCAACCTCACGCTTTCTTTTTCCTTTTCGTTTTAAACCCGATCTCCACGCATACATCCCTCATCCCGAGATAATCTACCGTCCCTTCGGCATCTGTCCAATCGTCACCGTCGGCCAATGCTGAATTACAACCCCATTCAGACTCTCCTTCCAACTCTGCCTTATCAACCGTCTATACTCTTCCCCGGCCTCTGGATCCATCACGCCATAGCTCAGTTCCTCGTTGACCATGAATTGCATATCCGCAAAAGCTTTGAGGTGGTGTTCGGGGATGGTGTATTGCCTTACTAGACATGATTCGAATCCTGCGTCGGCTAGTAAATCAGGACGGGTAGCTACCCAGCTGTGGGGCATAATCATATTAGTCTTAGGCCTGGAAACAACGGCGGGAAACTAGAAGATTATATAGATACCTGGTAGGGATACTGGATTTCATCGCCTGGACGATCTGATCCGTCCCTAGGCTCCACAGATTCGGCAACGCTTTTGTGACCGCCATACTCGCCGGATTATGTTCATCCCACTGGAGATACCCTCCCGGTTCTACAACCCGATTACTATTAGCCGCTTGCCCTCTTTTCCTACTTCGCTTGTGGCCGTCTGATTATTTACTCACTCAGCATTCTTGCAACATTCCAGATCAGATCCGCCAGATCGTTATCCTCCGTCATCGAGATGAAAAGCCGCAGATGCACCACATCATACTGCTCCGCGAACTCCTCCGGCAACTCCTGGAATGGATTCATAGTCCTCAGCTCGACGTTCTCCGGTACCCACTGGCTGGGTGGAAACTGCGCATCGGATACATCGAAACCGTGCAGTTGCGCATCAGGCGGAAGCTGGCCCTTTAAATCAAATAGCCAAATCCCCGTCCCCGTTCCTATATCCGCAATCTTTAACTGTGTATCAGTCGGGAGGGTGATGTCGGGGTGGAGTAAGAACCCAAGCGTATCTTTCCATAGATAGTGCTGGAGATTTAACCTGTGTTGGGGATTAATTCCACTTCGTTTCCAATCAAGAAGCAAAGTACAATTATTAAGGAAGATACACAAAGAGAAATAAAACATACCGAGTTGAAGCTTCGTATCCACGACTTGCGTAACTATTTTCCATAGTCAAATGCGCGGAAAAAGTGGCAAAAACATACAAGAAATCGAGAGCTTTTGCGTAGATGAGAAAAGTGGAATGGCTTAATTGCATACCGGTCTGATAATAACAGAGGCCCCGGCAGCAATAACATGTTTTGGCATTTTGGTGGTGGGAGTGTAAGGATGTGCTCCTGGCGGATGCTTGGGGATGCGTAGAGGATTTGGTAAGCGAGGGGTAAATAAGCCTCACTTACACACTGTTTCCCTATCATTGCCTCCACAAAATTAAATTTCATAATTACAAAGACGTGAACAATTCGATTATGAGCGACCGATCAAATGACTAAAATTTAAATACGACAGCTACCTCCTTTACATGACGTTGTGTAACACACCCTCGGTTTATTAGGTCAGGAACCATCTAAAGTAGTTATAATGAAATCCTACAGTAAGGGTCTGTTAATTCATCCGGCAGGGTTAAATCCAACACCATGGGATTTCCAAGAATCCCATGTTGCGGCTCTATGAAGGATTTGATTTCCATATCGGGTCCTTCCTCCGAGTAAGAGGGCTGTGCAATTGGCCAGATTGTTAGAGGTCTAAGCAGGGGAATAACCGGGTAGCCATCTCACTTCAAAAAGTCTCCGCATCAACTTAGACATTGCCCCTCCCTATTTAAACCTATCAATCTACATTCATGAAACGATCCAACAAAACAGAAGCTGTTGTCAGAACTGGTTCTCTCTGACCGCGATGACCTGATAAAATCCTTGGTTCCAAGGCAGAGGAGCAGTGACCTACTCTTATCATTTGATCCATTGCGCTTCATTCGCATATCACCTGGCTACCTTCCCACCTCCTACGAAATAGAATAAACAGCTGAGGAATACCGAGCGACTGGGCGTGGCGCGGACTGAAATCGTGTGGCGCAAAGGTTAGATCTTGAGGGAAGTCAGTCGAATAAATCCTGGAAGGATTTAGGATGGGCGGCGCAAGTGAGATCTTAGTAACCGAATAATACAAAATGTCTGGTAACCAAAAATGGATTGCTTAAAAAAGATAGGAAGAATGAAATGCGTAACGGCAAGTTCTCTTCTCTATAGATTCTTTTTTTTTGCTCTTCTTTTTTCTGTAGTCTGATCTATCGCACCGTAATATCCCATAGGTGACCAATCTCCAAATACGTGTATTCATCATATGTTGCCCGCCCCTCCCCAACTCCCAACAATTTCCCGTCCTCCCAAACAAACCTCATTCATCATCACTCAGTTTGCAATGAAAACCCCTAGGATCCATCCTCTCAACATAATTGACCGCACTTAGCATCGGGATCGCAATCCTGGTCGCATACTTCATGAGCGGCCCAACGAACATCTCCTTCGGATACTCCTCCACGTCCTTCCCCTCACCACAGGTACAAATCGGATTCTCTCCCTGCTTAACTGACCTGGGCACCTTCTTCTCCTTCAAATACTCACACCCTTCCCCATGCGTCCAGCTCCTCCTCGCCGACTCCACGGCTGCAGGGAGAATATTCTTCCAAATAAACCTCTCCGGCTCCTCTAGGTTGATAAGGGAAGACACTCCAGATACGGGGACAATATTCCGTTCTAGGTCAATCGGCACCATCCATCCATCGAGGACCGATGTTCCTGTCTCGCGTCCATGACGAAGACAATTCACCACAACAAAAGTATCCATCTGGGATGCCATATCGGCTAAGTTCTTAGGTCCTGTGAGCACAAATATCTTCGTTTGTGAAACGCGGACGGCAGGCATCATCATCTCCCACAGCTTCTTCTTCCAAACCGGCAACGCATCTCGGAACGGTGCATCCGGAGCAATATTCAATGGCGAGCTCCTCAAGAGTGATTTCTCGCGCACGCTGAGGAAATGCTCGATGGAATCCTCAAAATCCTCTAGGGTTGATTTGTCTTTCATAGCTGCGATCCGGGGAAGTTTGGAGAGATCAACCCACGGTAGGGACCAACTGGAGGACTGTGCATCATCTTCAATAACGACGGGAAAAGGGGTGAGGTCGTAGCCTCCCGGGACAAGGGTTGAGGCTGCCGGGACGCTGACTTCGATCCACAGGCTCTTTCGGGCAATGCGGGCCTTTGCCTTCTCGGCGTGTATGGGGAAAGGGAAAATGAGACGACGGCTGTACTCTTCCCCAATTTTCAACAGGATTGAGCATGGTAAGTTGTCTGTCAGAGTGACAAATGCAGCCTTCCCAAGGGCTATGGCTTCCCCAGAGTCTTTGGCGATAGTCCATTTTGCTTTGAAGACGAGAGGGCCTGTGGCTGTAGAGGCGCTTTCTGTAATTTCTTGATCCTGCTCGGAGTTTAGAGACAGAGAATTTTGAGACAGTTGATTTGCGTCACTGCCGTTCTCGATAGGACGGTTTCCGCCAATTCGTGGTGGAGAATCTGATACGATAACACGCTTCTTTTTCCCCTTGCTAGGTGTCATATAAACGCACATCTCTGGCCCAAGCACTCCCATATATTTGGCAGCGTTTCCAGAGATTGTGACGTGAAGGGCAACATCAAATTTGCCAGTCTCGACGAGTTCTGGGCGCACTGGGGTAGTGATGATGAGATCCGACACTCCTGCCCATCCTTTAGGGTCTTCGGTGACCTCAGCCCAAGATCCGTCGTCACCTTTCTTGATGTCTCCAAAGAAGCAATCAATGGAAAAGAACAAATTCATGCTACCATTCTTGTATACAGCGAGATAGATGCCAGGAGCGCTTCTTAGTTGTTCAAAAACTTGAAGCTCGGAGCGGGGAACAACAAGTGTTACTTGTTTGAACTGGCGAGGGTTTGGTTTGGGATCGGTTTTCGTGAAAGCATTGCTCAAAGCACCACATAGTGAAAGCTGAAGAACGAGATCAAGCATGCAATTCTCGCCAATATGTAGAAGTTTATCGCGTTCGATCTTGTCGAACAATTTAGCGAAGAAATTCTTCCAATCGCTTACAATATTTCTCATTGTGTGGCGTATCAATGTAGCAAAGCTTAGACGAGTAAATCGGCTGAGGACATGAGCGTGCATTGAATTTGGATTCATCTTGTGAATTTTAGCAACCTTTCCACTTAGATCCTCGTTGGAGAACATTTTGAGATAGACTTCAAAGAAGATTTTGGCAAGCTCATCAGCATCAAACTGCACTCGCCGATCTCGTGTGGGGTGAACAATCTCGTCCTTGGTATGGTGATCTAGAACAAATTTCCAAGGAATACGCATTCTATAGCGTCTTGGATTGTCTAAATGGACGATATCTTCTCCTATGCTATTCTCTGTACTATAGCCCAACAGATGTCCAAGTGGTGCTATGCCAATGAATAAGCTTGCAACATCGACATCCAGAAAGAGCTGTTCATATAGATCATCATCGGGCTCTATAGCTGTCAAACGAAATGTTTCCGTGAAAAGAACAGAAGTGTCCTTTCGTGCTAAGATTTGTGAAGTCGGAATGAGAATAATGTAATGGCCAACCCAATCAGCGAGGTTCGAAGTATCAATAATGTCGAAGAACTTTGGCAACGTCTTCCCGCCTTCTCCATCAAATAGCAATGGTTTCGCTGACCATTGTGTCGTATAGGCACGAGTGATAGGTGCGGAGCCAGGTTCATTTGTAGTTCTGACAGCTAGCTCATGACAGAAGGTCACGGCATCACCATAATAGATGTTTACCCGGACAGAACCTTTACGAGCATACTCGACAAAGGCTTTGCTCCACTACTGAAATTGGGTCTTGGCGAGAGTTGCCATAGCTTCGATATCTTTGTCTAGGTTGGATTTACTATCAAACATAGATGCTAGATGAAAGCTAGTAAGCGGATCACTGGTGAAATGAACCGCGAAATCTTCCGACACTGAGGATACTGCAATTAAGGGGTTTACAACTCCTTTTTTGTCGGATCCCAAAGCAGCAACGTCAGCCTTGTTACCGCTAACAACGCCGGTACTCCAGTAGCCACGAAGACTTTTATTCATAGTGTTCAGCCCCTTTTCCCAGTGAGGGCCTGCATAGGACGTCATGGAGGTGCCACCATCCTTTGTATAACTCGTTCATCTTCTAGATTTTGGATCTCGTAGAGAGTTCGTACGGGCTTTCAGCCATTGGAGATCTCTTTAGAGCGTACTTGGCCCAGACCTTCCTCAGCTCATCCAACGATTGAAGACTAAGAAAGGCGATGCATGAGAATGGACTAGAAGCCCACTTTTCTGCAGTCTCGGAATAAGAAAGGAGTTTGGTAGCCTGCTCTTGAAGGACTTCAAGATCGTGCTTAGGCAGATAGAAATGATACCACAAATTCCAGATCGTGGCCAGCCGCGGATCTGGTGCGTCTGATATGCAAGAGGTATAAATTCCGGCATTATCTAGCATCAAAGATAATAAAAGGACATTACGGGCTGTATCATAGTCAGAATACGCACCTAGAATTGGGATAATGGCATCTTACCAAGTACAGCTGGCTCAAGATCACAGGCAGTGAAGCTAAACTTCTCCATACCTATGTGAACCCGATTAGTTTGCAATTTCTTCTAGAATTTGAGATGCCATACCCGGCTTCCCCTCGCACCATAAAGAGTATAAGATGCTCCTAGCATCTCCGCAGGCAAGGGATAAAATATCCGTTGTAGCATCTTTATCGGGTTTTGGGGAGTGGTAACATAGCAAATTTACAGCCGGTGTATTTCCAATAGGATAAAACATTAGTTGATTGCTGAATGGAATGAAAGTAATGTTATGCACCTTGTTAGGTTCTCGAGTAGATAGTTAGCTATGATGTCACACTTTGCAAATAGCAACCTTTCCCCTATTCAAATGAAAGGCACTTTGATCGTAGTAATCTAGAGATCAAGAAGAGGTCAAAATGAAACGATAGCAAAAAGTAGGTTTAAGAATCGAGTCTAGTGATACAAAAAGTGCTCAAACAGACGTCGTCACTTGAAGGTTCGCGAGTTTCGGTGAGTGGAAAGATCTTGCCGTCACGTGAACACGCGATATTCCATTCTACGGAATTTTAATTTCGATAAAACACGTCACGTCAGCTCAAGTCTAACCGAAGCCGAAATCAAGAAAAGAAACGGGGAACCGGACGGAGAGGCGTTTCGCGGAAATTACATGATTCTCAGAAATACGGAAAAGCGCCAAAACGCATTCATTAAACTAGAACTTTCTTTTGTAAGGGGAGCGAGGGGTTTGGGGAGCAAGAGATAGACGGAGAAAGGTCGGGAAGATAGAGGGAATCATTTGCCTAATCGGTTGAGAAAGAGCTTACTTAGATGAGAAGAGGCTAGGCAGGCCATTGCGGAGGAATACAACCGTAACACTAGTGGTTTTTGAACGACGGTGGGTGCTACCTCACTCACTTAATGCTGACATATTAAGTGAGCTGCCTCTGGCGGTACACCAATCTCCACGACAGGGAATCAAGAATGTTACTTCTGTATAATTACAAATCCTACTTCGGATTACTACGGCTACCTATTAAGAACATTGAAGATTATCCAAGGCTTGATCTTCCTTCCGCAGCTTCATTAGATAAATATGATTTGTTTTTCAACAAATTTAATACAGTACCGGTTATATACAGGGGAACGGGTGTATCGGTGGAGATTATAATATCCCAGTATTAAGTAAGTTAAGGCGTGGGGATCAATAAGAGGCGCATCTACGGAGACATCTCCTTCCTACCGTAGCATAATCAGCTGAGCCCAAGTTATACTTGTACGCGTCAATAAGAATAGTGTACACATAAATGCGTCCGGAGCGGGGGCGGAACAAGGGGCTTTGCTTACTTCTCCTCCCACATATTGGAAACGCATGAGTAACACCAGATAAGAGCATATGGTCTTACCTGCAATAGCCGACTAGTTCCGCTTTACAGCTGCGCTTCGGTTATAGTCAAGAAAAGCAAGTACTCGCTACCAAGAAATAAAATGTTATAATAACAAGAGGAAAATGTGCCTTGAAAAAGACAAGGGGGGAATTGTACGATTTTGAAGAGGTAGCTTAATTCTGTTCAGAACATGCGTAAAAGCACCAAACTTTTTGATTGTTGGCTAAGATGATTAGGGTCAGGCCTTCTTGATGGTTGCAGTGAGAACCCATATAGACTAGATATAGATATTGCCCCATAAGGGATACCCAAGTGGCAAATGAACAATCCGTCATATAAAATTAATGTATAATGTACAGAGGGAGGATTTGGATTTACTACCTTTCCTTTCAAAGTTATAACATGCTCTCTGCGTCCATCCCCGTCGCCCAATCAATCTCATCCCCCGGCTCCCCGCCATAATTAGCCCACCCATTGTACGTCTTCGCCTCTATCTCCTTATTAACAACCTTCACCTCCTCAACAAAGGTGACGCTGACATCTCGCTCCCTACTACCCACCCACTTTCCTACCTCCTCGCAAAACCTCACCTTCTCCTCCCTACCACAATCCTCGTCTTCTAACACAACTTCCACCCACCTCAACTCGGTCAACATCTCAAACCCCCTCCTCCCGTCTGTGGTCCTCTTCCCAGCCAGCTTGTCCAAGCAACTCACCCCCAGCCCCTCACCACCCACAACTCCTCGTGCACTCCCCTTCACACATAATCGCAACCCCCACACCCCCTTCCACAGCCCACACAACTCCTCGAACTCTTCATTCCCCAGGTCCCTCCCCAGCGTCTCAATATCCACGAACCGCATATTCTCTCTTTGCCATTCCGCGAGCTTCCTGGTAAATTCCTTAGCGGCATACATCCCACTCCAAAACCAGTTGATGTGTTTCCACGTATTAGTCTTCCACGGCATCTCCCTACTCTCCAGGTAAACCTGCTTACAACTCCCCAATAAAGCCGTAGGAATCTTGCCTTGGACCTTTAACCGATCCGGAACTGGTAGTCGGCCGCGGATGCCTGTTCTGGTTAGTTTCTTATTTCTCCTGGAAGAGGGTGGTGGAGCCAAACGGATAGTGTGGAATTGGATAGTATTCATTCCGGCGCAACTGGTTGGAGGGTCGAGAGGGGCAAGTTGAACGTGGGTGACGGGGTGGGAGATGAGGACGTAGGCGTAGATCTTGAGGCGGATTTCAAGCGGAAGGGTGAGGAAGGAGGGAGTCGGTGTTTGTGTTAGAGGCTCAACTTGAGGGAGGTTCAATGAGGTATGAAAGATTGAATACAGGGATGGATTTTCATCAGTAGGAGAATTAGGAGGTTGTGTGAGGGTTGAAGGTGTCGACAGTGTGAGGGGCGAGATGACAGAGCTGGGGTTTAGGGCGGAAGGGTGTGGACGAGACGGCTCAGCAGGTGCTGTTGTCAAAACCAAATTTTGACCATTATTCTGGTGAGAACCAGTGCTCGTGAGCGGGAAAGCGATGATCCCCTCATCCTCAAAGTCGGTCATAGCCATACCTTTCCACTGCATTTTTCGATGCCCAACCCTAGCTACGATCTTAGGCTCCTATGTTGTAACTTTGACCTCCGTGCCCAAGCAAAAGAAGTTTCGAGCTTGAAAGGACCCAATTCCAAGCTACCAAGATGCATGAATCCAGGCTACTGGTAACACAATTCTTCCCGCTCGATGACAACACCTCATACTCAAGGACGATCACTTAAGCGCTTTGCCTTCCTTTCTTATCTCGTAAATCAATAACAAATTAGGGAAGAAGATCAGCTGATCCCTCGACTGGAGTGAAGTTCAAGTCACACAAGAAAGACAACGAAGTAGAAAAAGCAAAGAAAGACATGGTCGGTAGGAAGCAGAGGCTTAAATGTGCAATAGTATCGAATCCAAGCTATTTTGGGCCCGCTCAGCTTACTGTACTTCGTAAGCTAGCTGAGTCAGCCTGCTGTTCCACCAATAATGGTGTATGCCATGCCACCTAGCCCAAGAAGCTGAAAACCATGAACGAGGCTGAGGGCTCCTATCACTCCTCATGTCGGATGTGGGGGTGGGGACGGAAGCAAATGGGATGAACCATTGCAATGGGAGCTGCGGTACGACGTAGGGTTAGTCCTATTCCGACCGGACTTGCATAATCAATTGATGGTTCCCGTTCCGAGTTAAATTCGGCAGACAAGAGTTCAACAAGACAAGAGTAGTAGTAATTAGGATGGTTCTGCTAAGAGTGTGAATTTGTTCAGGATCGGATTGTAGGAGGCGTGATACCACCCTTTATAATTGTGGGGCAACCGCTCTTTTCTCCGCTATAACAATGCCTGCGGCAGTGAATTGTTAACACGATTGAACTACACACTTAAGTTTTTATTATATTATACAGCTTCATTTTCGGCTCATAGGTACCTAGGCCCGATCTTTATAAAGGTGTTTCCCTAGTGTAAGTAATACGTTACATTAAAGTGATTTTCTTTTTCTTAGCTTAATCTTGACTTATATATACCGACTAAAGAAGTAAACTTCAAATTTGTTAAAGTATAATTGTTATAGTCATCTCATCTTCTATTTTATATCTTAAGTTTTAATACTGTCTATTTTACTTCTGCCTACTAGTTTTCTTTTTCTTTTTTCCTGCTTTTATTTACTTCTTATATAACGTTATATTGCTGCGCCTTTAAAAGCTTAGAAGCAAAACTGCTAACGCAAGTACTCCGTGCTTTAAAAGTTCAATTCTAGTTTCTACCAATGCTGAGGGCTTGCTAGTTGATTTTAATTTGTTGTTAGTTCAAGTTTCTGTCGAATTATACCCATACTTATACTTCCCCCCCACCCCCTAAATAATTGTAAAAACCATATCTGTGAACTCCAAGTGGCCAAAAGCCTTGTTTATAAGGCTGATTGAGCAAAATTTGGGCTGTGTTTGTACCCAAGGGCCTCATAGTCCTAGCACCTCTATCCCCTTGCTGGCTCCCTTGTAAAATCCTCAAATTTAGTTAGGGGGGGCGAGAGTAGCCAAGGGTTACACCAGCCTTGCAAGTGACTGTGGAGGGCTTCCGGAGCCCCACGATATACCTTCCCCACTATGTCATCAGGAGATATCTGCAATATGACAGTAGTATTGTTCATTGTCCAACACATGATGCCACCAACCGCTCCCTCCTGGTCTTTAGCTCCTTTTCGCCGCCAACGTCAATGCCTTATTCGCGAATGGCTCTTCCCCAGCTACCTGTTCATGTGAGAAATGATATCTTTCTGCGCTATGTCATAAAACTGATACTTAAGAGCCAGATGGCACCCAATGCGGCCGTAGTGAGGACCTTGATCGGCGCCTCACCGCTGCTTTCTCCACCTCCACCCGGGCGTTTGTTCGACTTCGGCCAATCGTGATCCCAACGCAAGTCGGGGGCCGTTGCAGAGGAACCAAGCCGTGCCCTGCCCGGCCTTGATAACCTTTCGTCTAGGAGCACCGGATCAGTTGCCGGTGCGACTGTGCATCTTAGTGCAGGCACATCATGCGTCGTGTGCTGATGGCGGCGATGGGAATGTGGGCACGAGCAAGGCTACGTGCCCGTCCAAACCAGATGGCCATCACTGCTGCTTAAGCTGACTCTGGCTTGCATACAATTCCCGAACTATATATAGGCGTGCGTCATTCCTATTCGTCTGCCACGTGTCACACCAATTGCAACTCCCGGAGAATTAATTCTTATTTCCCTCTTTAAAAGATTCTTCCTGTCAGATGTGAGCCTATCTTTCCCAGTTCTCCAAATCGGTCCTACTCTGTACTCTGTACCCAATTGCTATCTGCTTTATTCTCTGAATTGCTTCTGTTTATTAAACTGTGAAAATGATTCAAAGGAACGAAGGTTATTCTGTGCTATACCCGACTTGTCACACTACCACCCTGAACCGCTTGAGATTGAGATCGTTGTTTAGAATGCAATCTTCAATATATCAATCTCATCACCGACAATCCTCATTCTACATCCCGCGATCCCTCCTCCACTTTCGTCCCAATCGAAAGACTGCAGATCGGAAGACAAAGACCTCCAGATTGCCACATCTGGCATCCCATCACTTCCACAAAACCACTAATCCCAAGATATTAACCTCCATATCCTCGCGTCTACCGCACCTGAGATTCTCTTTCGGCCGTAGATCTAATAGGCCCAGGCTTGCAACCTCATCTCAAAACACAGCAACAACAAAGTTTCCTTCCCAATCAACGATGAAATCCCCAAATATCAATGAAGGCTCTTTCTCAGTATCTAAATCACATACACCGTCTCAATTGGATAATATCCTCCGCAACACTATTTACCTTACCTTCAATGCCCCACAAGTGGATGACTATGTGCGTCCCTCTCTTTGCATCGCTTCATTCCCCCCCCTTTTCCATCTCCATCCCCCAATCTAACTCCCCCACCCCCCACTTATCCTCACATCTCCATATTATTCAGATCTACTAATCTCTACTAGCATCGGGGTATCTTCCTCACCCACCCTCCCAACCCTACCATTCCTGACCCCCGCTTCTCCGGCACCCTATTCCACGCCTCTTACACCTCACCCGCGCTTGCCACGTCTACAAAGCCCCGAGGCTGGGCCTTAGAGCACCGTCCCGTGCGCAATATCTCCACGTCCCCAACTCTTGTTCTGCTCTACCGTCTTGGGACACTCGATACAAATGCTACGCCGCTGGATGAGCAGCTCAGTCGGATTCAGACGGTGCTAGAGAGTGTGCCATTAGGGAGAGAGAACAGAGAGAGAGAATTAGGGAAGTTGAGAGAAGGGGAGGGAAATCCTGTGCTTGAGGGGTATGATTGTATTATTTGGGTTAACGATGCCATGGCTGCTCTTGAAAGTGCGGGGTTGGTGGATTGGAAAGAGAGATGCGTTGGTAAGTTGCTACAATCCTTTACCAGAAAGTTATTTCCAAGAGTGGACTCGCTTTCAACGGTCGATGTTTTGACGTCTCTCAGCTTTGCAAGGCATATTTCAGATATCTAGGTCCTTGTTTATCTCATGCCTTTTCTTGCCCTTCTTTCCAAGTTCTCCTCCAATCTCTTCATCATAACAAGGATCTCCTACGGCTACCTCTGAAGAGAGCAAGCAAACTAGTAGCTAACTGGGTTGTATTAGACCAAATATCAGCGGAAGCCCGTGCCCTCGCTGGACCACCTGATGCGAAAAGTATGGTTGGTGTTGATTTTGGAGGGATCAAGGTCGTTAATTGAAAAGGCGATACCATGTGACGTAGCTCTTGGGATATGGCGTTACTCGATACGAGTCTTGGGTCGACTTTGCATGATTTGGGGGTTCTAGTTGCGTGGGGTCCTTGTTGATGAGTTATTCGAGAATTTGGGGTCCAAATTTGGTGGAATTTAGGGGGGCGAATTGGGAGGAATATTGAATGGATGGGCGGAAGTGGGAAGTTGGGAACGAAGATAGATCCAATGGGTCTTATGTGACGGCCTTGAAATTTTGCGGGACAGGATAGAAAATTGCACAGGAACATTAACTGACTGGATGGAGAGAAACGAGAGCACCCGAGAGAAGGGAAGAGCCGGATGGGAAGGAAGGAAATCAAAAGGGAGGGGAAGGAAAACGCGGTTCTTTTGGGGAGTTTTGAGAAATGGGGAATTGCAATTATATCTTTATACCATGAGATAAGCTGGCTGTAAGCACGCTCGGAGTTAGTTAGCGAGAAGCGAGAACGAAAAGTGTTTTCCTTTGGAGCTAACTTGGCTTGCTTTGGCGGCATAAGGGACATCGGAGGCTTAGGAAGGGAAGGGCATAGATGGTATATGTATCATTAGGAGATTTATAAGATATCCAGAGTATTATTATTATAACTACTATCACCACTAATCAATCCGAGTGTGAACTTCTTGCGGCAGTCTCGTTTCGCCTACGTTGCTTTGAGAGGCCGGTTTCTAATATCTGACAGGTCGAGTAGCCGATCACGTGTATCTGGGGGGGTTTCGGAACTCCACCACGCATTGCGAGCTCTCAGTGGCTTTAGTCCGATATTTCTGGGCTATATAAGACTAGCTTTTCTAGTTCTCCCTTTTTCTGCTTCTATTGAGCAAGCTAGTGCTCAGTCATTTTCTGAATTCACGAATCACGTGTGGCTGTTGTGAAGCGGGGTAAATGCTGTTATTAAATAGAAATTAAGGTGAATGGGGGTTAGAGATGTTCACTTTAAAACTTGATTGATTTCAATAGGAAGAGTAAAATTAGAGTAGTGATTCACTATTTGTGGTTGAGAAGAAGGGTGTATAAAAACCCTCGGGCTGTGGAGGATATTTCTCTTTCTCAGGATACTGTTGACCTAGCACCAGGATATTCCACTCATTTACTTTACTTTCTACGTATATTCTATTTAATACTAGGCTAATACACGCTGACTATAATCATCCTATTTATCAGCTAATACTAGGTTTTATTACCTCACCTTACCTCTGTAAGAACCGAGCCTACAAGGATATACCTAAGAATATAGAGAGCAGGTACACTAGTAGAGTAGTACAAATAGTACATTAGTGCCTACTTTAAATAAGATCAATTCAATTCCTCTTTTTTAAAACCTCTAAATTCCTACCCAATTTACCGTGCTTGCTTTACCCAATAGATACTGAAAAGCAGAGAATATGGGTGATGAACGAGAACGTTCTATGTTGGGAAGATCTATGAATATCTTTAAGTATTTGGGTGTGGTGGTAAAGAGGAAGTAAGCTGAAGTGGAAATTGTAAGTATAATAACAATAGTTAGAAATTTGACGGTAAGGGAAATTTATAAGGTTAGATGGTGGATATGGGAGAAATGTTTAGAGAGCGCATGAGTACTGTGGCTAGCAAGGATATATTAAAATCACCTAGCGTGGATATCATCATGCGACCACTTCCATGAATTGGAACTTATCTTAATACTCGATTGAAAATTTATACACATTTGTATTACTTTGAAAGTTGAAACCCCGAGGTGAAGGGCTACGGTTCTCATTATTCACTTTATGGAATTGGCTTCACGGGATGAGATGTAGTAAGTGGAGACGAATTAAGGTGTGGCAAAGGAATAGTAGCAAGTGGAGGGGTGGTAGAGTATAAAAGTCGGCTGAGGTTTAAATATTTCTCTTTTAAGCGCAGGTAGACACCGTCTTGAGAGAGCATTTGTGGAAACACGAACTTCAAATATATTCTTCTATGTGCTTGATCTTTGAGATGGGTATGAACATATAGGGTGCTATATTTATATAAACTATAGAGTAGGGTCAGCGAACCCTTTTAATACTAAACAGTATTGAATGTACTTTACTTGGGCTTGTGAATTACTACGAATTGCAATTTCCTTTCAAGTTAGTATTTTAAAAGAAGGAGGGTTCAAGTGAATGAGAGTTGAAGTGTTAGTGCTTATAGAAACATTCTAAATACTTCTCACGCTATGAAAGGATAGAAATTATACAAATGAAAAAGTCATGGCCGGTTACTGGTTCAATGGTTTAGAGAGATAACACTGGTGTTAAGTTTGGTTTATTAAATCTATTTAATTTTGTGCCCTCTTATACTTCATTATTTGTTACTCTTAACTCGCGTTTTCATTTTAGTTGTTTCTACAATAACTGTGACTATCTACAACAACCTGAAATGTGGTAGTTTAAGATTTTTAAGTCAAATACCACTAATATTTCCAGTCCAACTAGTGTATAGAAGACGACCTAGTTCACCAACCTCAATCCTTCCTCTACCCCCGAGTCTTGGCCAATAAACCCAAGATCCCGCTGCTGCACACCCTATAAGAATGACATGTACAAATGCCACCTTTGCACCAATATTTCCCAATTCAGGATGAATAGAAATTGGCAATAGCACACCTCCCACAGCGTTATTCAACAAATTGTTAGCAGAAGTGCTTTGGTGGGGGTTGTGGAACAATCATGTACTGAGTAGCACAATCAAGAAAATAAGAACTGATGCGTCGAAAGCGGATGCAGTGCTTAGGCCGTCGGGTTTGAAGAAGTAGGCCATGCATCACATTTGTCATGCTATCATTTTTCTCACATTCCGGCAAGAAAAAGTAAAAGCAGAGATGTATGAAAAAGAGAAGCATACCCCATAATCCAACAGTGCTGACATTATGCACCACAAACGTACTTCCTTGGCCTGCTTCCACCCTGTTCCAACTTCGAGAGCAGTGCCCAAAACTTGCCTCCATAATCTCTACTATCTAAACCTAATTCATACTCACCTACTACTTAGCTGCGTTCACACCTTTCTCTACTACGCCCCTTTTCACTTTCTCTGCCGATTCCCACAGAAAAATGCGATCCGAGCATTCCTCTAATCGCCACGAGGCAACCATGGGAATTCTGCGGAATTTATTCCACGATGCCGCGGTTATGCAAGGACGCGTTAGCGGTTTTCGGAGCACCTAGCCTCTTTTGGACCCAGCGCTATTGACATGCAAGAGCTTTCTTTTGTCAACACCGGAGTCGCCCGGCATAGATCGAAATGTATTCGGCCTGGTTTTCGGCAGCGAAATAACTGAGTAGGGGAGTGGCGGCTGGGGCTAGCAAACACTTTCATAAGAGGGTTGATAAGAGGAGGGTACCCCTCTCGCAAGTTTAAAAGGAATAGCAAAGAATTATAAGAAACACGAGAGATGCTCAAGAGCTACAGCACCATTAAAAATACTCTTTCAAAGCAGATCTGTGTACTCTCCGAGGCAATTCACTAGAAGCCGTCATTGGAAGCACTGATAGGAACACGAAGCCGAGTGGACAGTGAAAAGTACCAACGAAATGCAAAGGAGTTTCGTAAAGGAGTGAATTATAATAGTCTGTAAAAGAAAGCACGCAATATTATTTAAAACACAACCTCCCGAACTTGCATGTCAAACACTTTTGCCTTAACCCAAGATTCACCAGGTGCTCTAGAGCATTTCACTACTAAAGACGAAGACAGAAAAATAGCTCAAACTTACTGGGAACTGAACCTAATATTACATGCTTAGTACACTTGTACTTCTTCGCCATCTTTCGCATGCTTCTTAGCCTATCAACTTCAAGACAAAGACACCAACCACACCCCAAACCCTCAATTCAATTCCGAGGTGCTCTGCTTCTCTCTAATATGTGTGCAAATACAAAAGACGCCATATAACCATCACCAATTTAGCTGCTGACATAGTGGTAGGTTAGTAGATTTGGAACATTGGCGAAGTAAGGGAACCACCGGAGGAACTGCCGGAGGAATTCCAGTGGAAGAGAGGAATGGTGAAGAAGGCATGGAAAGCTAGTGGGGTGTAAAGAGTTTGTTTACCCTTTATCTTCTCAACTGAGAACAAATATGAGACGAGCAAGCAATTGAAATGAGAGCGGCTTCTCTGTTGAAGATATATTTGTTAAAAGCTGCCCTGAATCATAAATATACTTTGATCATTAACCATTGTATTGGTGAAGTCTCAGGAGATTGCAGTTCGGAACTGGGCCGGATCGGAAGAACGCTTCTCCAGTCAGCCTTGTCCAAATTGTAGCTCCACCATCTCGAAATTCATTCCACACCCTTCGGCCACGTTTTCTCAGTCGCACGAAAAGACACCTCTTTCACTTAAATAGATCGCATCTTCGACCTCACTTCCTTTCAGAATCCACTTCCCATACCGCCGTCATGGACGCCCTGCGAAGTGCTCTCCAGCCGGTCACCCACAGCCTCCCTAAACCCATTCAAGAGCTAGGTGTCTCTATTATCGGGGAGAAATGCTACAAGGCTCTCCTTCTGGATATCGACCTTGAGTCTACGGAGTGTATCAAGCTCGCTATTTCAAAAGGCTTGGGAATTGGCATTATCGGCGCATCTTCCGTCGTCAAAGTCCCCCAAATCATCAAGCTCGTCAGCTCAGGCTCTTCGGAAGGGATCTCCTTCCTATCTTACCTCCTCGAGACCTCTTCCTACCTGATATCCCTCGCATACAACTTTCGATCCGGCTTTCCGTTCAGCACGTATGGAGAGACGGGTCTGATTATGGCGCAGAATGTGGTGATTGCGGTGTTGGTCTTACATTATGCTGGGAAACAGACTACGGCTGGGGCTTTCGTTGGAGGATTGGCTGCAGCTGCGTTCGCGTTGTTTAGCTCGGGTATCTTGGATATGAAGGCTCTTGGGTACCTGCAGGCTGGTGCAGGCGTACTGAGCATTGCAAGCAAGCTGCCACAAATCTTGACGGTATACCAAGAGGGTGGTACTGGACAGTTGAGCGCGTTTGCTGTAAGTTTGACTATTTTTGTTCTAATTGTCTAAAGGAATTTCAGATCTAATGGCATCTCTCTAGGTCTTCAACTATCTTGCTGGCTCGCTCTCCCGAATCTTCACAACGCTGCAGGAGGTGGACGACAAGCTGATCCTCTACGGATTCATCGCAGGCTTTGTGCTTAACGCTATTCTCGCTTTGCAAATGGTGTATTACTGGAATGCGCCAGCCAAGAAGGCTACCAAAGTCAAGGGGAAAGGAAAAGAGAAGGTTCCGACCACACCTACCAGTGCCCATACGACAGGAACACCCAAGAGCAAGGGACCCACAACTCGCAGACGCGGTTAGGTTATTGCTGATTGTTTTTATTTTCTTCTTGTATTTTGACTCCTGCTGTATGCAGTTGCAGTCTACTATTAATTATGGAGGATGCTCCATTTTCGAATGCGCCTATATCCCGCTAGTACCAATGAACCTTTCTTGACTTTCTGATTTATTTGTCCTGCCCTTTTTGGAGACCGCCGAGGTTTTTATGGATTGGCACCGCTAAATATTGCTGTAAAGATTGTTTCTTAGTATATATAGTGTTCTCATTCAAGTGAGTGACTTATTTGACGAGACTCTCCCTAAAACTTGAGTATTATACTGGAGGGATTGGTTTTGTGTACAGCACCTATCCTAACCCAATCATATTTTTCCCCTGTCGTTTTAGTGTACGAGCATACGAACCTAACAATGGTATTGGCTCGAGGCTGAAATGGCAGGTGGAGCTTGTTATTTGGAGCTGGGAGTCAGGTGACACTCGTCCTGTAACTACCACTATCGCTACCTCACTCGTTATGCAAAGATTATACCAGTTCAATTGGGTTCCATAGCGACACTGGTGATGAGCTTTTCGTTATGGTAAGTTTCACTTCACGGCTAATATGGACAAGAGGAAGAATGAGATAAGTTCGGAAATAAGGCGGCAAGGAGATTTGTGGAAGAGAAGGAAACAGGACTTTGGTGGCGTACATGCGTTATTGCATTGAGTGGGCAAAGGCCATTTGAAGGGAATTGAAAGGAGAATTGGGGCGGTTTAAGAGAGTTTAGTAGGCATTCCGATTCTGACGGACTTCTTGGCAGGGGCCTGTTGGTGGCTTTAGCTTGGTGTTGTGGATAGTGGGAGTTGAAGTGGGCGAGGACAGGAGGCCGGCTATTGAAGAAGTAACGGCGGGTAGGTGGGAACTTCAATCTACATATCACTTTCATCAACTTCTCAAGGTTGAAGGAAAATCCCCACTCCCACATTGTGTCTCGCGACCTGATGTTTCAGGTTCATGGCGAGTGGTGAAATCCTCTGGTCATCATGGATCCGCGGGATGCACAGCCACGGATCTGTACCAATGATCCCCAGATCAGCATGACAAGCCAAGCTACAGACCCTAGGAAGCCAGCGCTTCCTCCTGGTTGTTTCTGTTTCAAACTTATTTTTGCCTTTGGATGACGTTCTTCCTTCCTCTCACTTTCTTTTTGATCTTCTTTTCTTTGATACGTGGGTATCTTTGTCGTTTTCAACCTTTCGCATGTCACTTCGTTCTTTCTTTTCGTCCTTGGTTTTAGAGTTTGGATATTTCGTAGTACGATTGAATATAGAGAGGACATAATGAGCAACTGTACAAATCCTCCCTTAGAAGTCCCTTCCGACGCAGGCGTCGCGGGTGCAGGCGTATGTCTTCTCCCCAATCTATACAATAGTCTCATCCACCAATACCCAATCCCTAACTAAAAAAACCAGGTCCTCCTCTCCTTCATCGTAACAGCAGGCCTCGCTCTCCTCCTGAGCATCTACATCTCCCTCTCTGAGCTCTCCGCCCGGCCCAATCCCACGCTCATCGCCCGGCGACTCCTACTCTCCTTCTCGGATCAGCAAATCATCACTGGCATCGGGTTGCAAAGCGTGGGGCTAGCAAAGAGGGACTCCATGATCCCGTATCACTTTTTCATTATCTGGATGCTCAGTAGTATATCCACTGCTACTCACTCGGCGTCCCTCCTCGCGCTTGTCAATGATTTCAAACGGGACTGGGTCCTCCGTTGGCTCCGCCATTCCCTCATGTTCATCAACCTGCTGCTGTCCCTTGTTTTCGGGATCTTCATCTTGATGGATATCACGAAGTCGCTCGCGCCCACGCTCCCGATAAGCTGTGTCTGGAATGCGGATCCGGCTACAAGTGCGAGAAGTGAGGGGGGAAAGACGTTGAGCGTGGCGGGGACGGTGGGGGTGATGGTGGGTCAAGTGGTGGTGTTTACGGCTGCTGTATGGTATTTGCATAGTGGGCAGAGGGTGTGGTTGCAGACGGTGAGGGCGGTGGGGTGCGTGGTGCTGCTGATTATCGGGGTGGGGGCTACTGTGAGGGTTATTATGCTTAGTCAGGCGTTTGGGACTCCTTCTGTAAAGCTCAGCGATGAGGGGGAGAAGGATTGGAGTTTTGGGCAGTTATTAGGGCTTTTGCTGTTGCTGCTGCCGTTGATTTCGTGCGTGGAGATCTACAGAGGTATGCATTTTCTCGCTTTCCGGGGTTGGAGTTCGGGCTGGGATTTGAGGAGGACGGGGAGGGCGAAATAGGGTATATTGATGCTAACTGTATAAATAGGCGAAACAAAGGTGAAGAATCCAGTTGTGGTTGGGAAATCAATGATAGGGAGAAGAGGGGCTAGAGAATCCTTTGAGCCGAACCCTTTTTTTAATTCGAAGGTTAGGTTGACGAAGTTGAAATCCGGCGATGGGCAGGGAGATTATGCTTAAATAGACATTTATAATCCGAAAAAAAGAGAATATTCAGAGCTAAAGCGAGAGGTTCGGAGATAAAAGGAATTTTGTTGTTTTCAATCCCCTGGTAACGCAAGGGAGTTTTTTCCCCCTTCCGTCTAGATGAATCGCGCAGCGCCATTGGGATGTTATTTGGTGTGCTATTAAGCGCAAGATCACATCTTATATCCGAATAGTCTGGTAGGCTTGATTATCTATTGGAAGATGAGCTGTATGATCTTTGGCCCGAGGGAATAGGTGTACCAGTAATACGGGAAGGGCAGTAAATTATGTCCGGTAGGAGTCAGCTCTAGCTGTAGATAAACGCCTAATGTTCAATTCTTAGATTTCAGTTAACACTAGAGCTAGAGTAGTATACGAGCCGATCATTTCGCACGTAATCTTGATATTCAGGTCGCTAGTCGTTCCACAGGATCAAATCATGAGGACTAAGATAATTAAAAATTCTGTTTTCATAAATGGCAATTTACTAGATATCTCAATTTCATTAGAAAAGTCCAATGGACATGTTCAGACGCTTCCCTCTCTGGCACTCGTGCCTGGACAATTGCTCGAGAAGAAATCCATATCACGTGACCGATTCAGAATTCTTTATCTATGCAACCAATGAACTTTAACTTGCTTTGCAATTCACTTTAGTGTATTATAAGAGTCATAACTTCGCCTTTGAGTGCGGCATGGCTGACTTCAGTATAGCTCATCTTATCCAATCATTCACTGTTTTCAGTTTAGGCAACCACCCCTGGTCACTGCCTCTCGCTTGGCATGGTTATATATCCCCGAGGGCAACTCTTCCTCCAACAAACAAAGTCAACAAGCTTAACAAACATCAGACCCTTTATTTTGTTAGCAATAATTTGCGCCCACTATCCCAGCTGAATCGGCGTCGATAAAACAACAAGTCACCTGGAAGTTGGCCTTCGGCCGTCTTTGCCCATCATGTCTGCCTACGACCGCCACTTCATCAGTGCATGTTATTATTTCTCAAATAAAGACAGCACACCACAGTGGAGATGGCAGAAGGAATACCTCCCACTTGTTAGCACTGATGTGCATACTGCCATTCTTTCTACAACCTCTAGGACGGTTTTGAAGCAATCCTTTACCAACATGTCCAAGACAGAGCTAATCGAGGAGTGCGTCTATACGTTCCCTCTATACGATGGGGTTAGCGTAGTTGCCTTTACTTGCAAGATTGGTAACAAGGTTATTCGTGGTATCGTGAAGGAGAAGAAGAAGGCCAAGGAGATCTTTGACGGAGTAGTCGCCAAGGGAGAAACCGCGGGTCTGCTTGTGCAAGCACCAGAGGCTTCAGATGTGTTCAGTACTAAGCTTGGAAATATTCCTGCTGGTGAGACAATCGTCGCGGAGATTGTCTACATCGGGGAGCTGAAGCAGCATGAGACTGAAGGAATTCGGTTCACTATTCCAACCAAGGTTGCACCTCGATATGGCTCTGGTCCAAGTGAATCTACTTCAAGTCAAGCTCAAGCTGATGGCGCTATCAGAATCACGGTTGATATCAATATGCCAGATAGCTCTTTCATCAAGGGTGTTCAATCTCCGTCGCATCCAATCTCAGTCTCTCTTGGCACGGTTTCTACGGCTAGTGCTACTGTTCCAACGATGAGCAAGGCTTCTGCAACTCTGGCTTTGGGAAGCGCTGCTCTTGTGAAAGATTTTGTGCTTATCGTACAGTCCAAGGATTCTGGAGTGCCAAAGGCCCTTCTCGAGACCCATCCTAACATTTCGCGCCACCGAGCCCTGATGGTAACCCTTGTCCCCAAGTTTTCTCTGCCGCTTTCCAGGCCAGAAATTGTCTTCATCGCCGATCGAAGCGGTAGTATGGACGCCCAAATCCCTATGCTTATCTCTGCTATGAAGGTCTTTCTCAAGTCTATGCCAGCTGGGGTCAAATTCAACATCTGCTCCTTAGGTTCTACACATAATTTCCTTTGGCCCAAGAGTCAATCATACACAGCTGAAACCCTCCAACAGGCCATACGGGAGGTTGAAGGGTTTACCGCAAACATGGGTGGAACCGAGACATTTGCAGCCATTAAAGCCAGTATTGATCGACGTCTCACTGATCTTCCTCTTGATCTCATCCTCATTACTGATGGTGATATCTGGTCCCAGTCCGAGCTTATCAGATATGTCGGCCAACAGGTCGAGGAAACAAATGGCCAAATCCGAATCTTTCCCTTGGGAATCGGAACTGGAGTTTCTCATGCTTTGATAGAAGGTATCGCTCGTGCAGGAAATGGATTTACACAAACTGTCCAAAATGGTGAGCGTCTCGACAACTGTGTTGTTCGTATGCTTCGCGGCGCCTTGACACCACATATCACGGACTATACTCTCGAAGTCAAATACGACAAGGAGGATGATTTTGAATGCATCGAGAAGGTCACTGAGGGCATTCAGGATTTGCTTTCAGAGGACGACAAGAAGCCTAAGACATCACCCAAAAAGCCAATCATTTCTCTCTTCGACCCCAAATTCTCCGATCAAAAGGAACTCAAAGGCCTAAAAGAGTCAAAGTTCTTCCTGCCGGAAATCTCAACACCGAAGTTACTTCAATCTCCGCACAAGATCCCATCTCTCTTTTCTTTCTCACGAACTACTGTCTACCTACTCATGTCCCCTGATACCATTCAACGAAACCCCATTGCCGTTACTCTTCGCGCTACATCCGAGTACGGACCCTTGGAACTCGAGATCCCAGTCGAAGTTTTGACAAAGCCCGGAAAGACGATTCACCAACTGGCAGCTAAGAAGGCGGTTCAAGATCTTGAGGAAGGTAGGGGTTGGATCTATTATACGAAGGACCAGGAGGGTGTGCTCATTAAGGAACACTACGCAAGCTACTTTGAAAATTTGGTCGAAAAGGAAGCCGTTCGGCTCGGGGAGAAGTTCCAAGTTGTGGGCAAGTGGTGCTCGTTTATTGCCGTGGCTGCAAAGCAGGAAGATGCTCCTAGCCGAGTGGACGGCTCGTCTCCAACTGTTGCGTTCGGAATGGGTGATGACGGAGGCAAGGTAAAGGAAGCAGAGGGTGGGAACAATTTAGTGGATTTTGATTTCGACGCTTTTGACTCTGAGCAAGGTAAGATTCCCTCTGTCCTCGTCCATAGCAATAGATTGCTTTGTTAGGCTCGCAGTACTAATTACACACCTTTAGACTTTGACATCGTTGATTACTCGGATGAGGAGTTGTCTAGTTGCGCTTTCGGATCAAGCAACATTCCCAATGGTCCACTGCCAACCAGCAGTGCTTTGTTTGGGAACCCAGCCGTGCGTAGACAGCTTCAATATAGAACTGGCGGCGGGACTCCTGGCACGAAAAAGAAAACTCGCGAACCATCTCGGCGCGCGGCACCATCGCCGTCCGGTGGTCTCTTTGGGACGGGACCCTTGGCCACTGCAGAACGCTCTGCATTCGCTACCGTGGGCGTGACTCCACAGGCTTTTCAAGCGCGAGGAAGCTATAATAGTGCTGTTGCGAATGTTGCTGCTGGTGGGAGTCTCTTTGGATCTAGCCAACCCCAACGCATGGGACAAGCTGGAGTCTTTCATAACAATTCGGTTTCGAATATAGCAGCTGGCGGTAGTCTGTTTGGTGAGCTGGCTCCGCCTCCCAAGGTCCCAGATACCGTCGCCGAAAAGGTTCACCTACTCATCTCTCTCCAATCTTTTGATGGGTATTGGACTACGACGGGCTGTAATGAGGTTATCAGTAAGATTATCGGGGTCGAGGGGATTCATAAAGTGAATTTGGGTCTGGAGGAGAAGGTCTGGACGACGTTGTTGGTGCTCAAGTGGTTGGAGTGTATAGCTGCGGAGGAGGAAGAGGTTTGGAGTTTAGTGGGGGAGAAGGGGATGGCGTGGACTAACCAGGAGATTGGGGATACGAAGCTCGCTATTGAGCGTGAGATGGAGGCCGAGGCTGTTGTGAAGGGTCTTGTCCCCGAGGGCTCCGCTTTCACCATCTTGCCTGGGCAGGTCTGATGGTTGATGACTTTTACGATGCATGGACGACGGAATGATTAAGCGACAAAGATTCTTCTTTGATGACGGCTGGGCACATTTCGTGCCTGGAATATGGGATGGGCTGGAATTGTGAAACTGCAATATTTCGGATTGTTGGCGGCTATGGAATGCAAGCAGTCTATGGGGGTAGCGCCGCTGGTATTGCATGGAGTCTTACATATATAGTCTATAGGTAGATACAATACTCGGACTAAAAGTTCATTTACTTAGTAAAGGGGCGATTGTGGACCTATGACATTATACATTGTTCAAGCCTTGAGAATAGAAAAGCTTTTCCCCCTTGTTTCTCTTCTTTTGGGTTCCTCTTTTGCCAGCTCCTTTTTTCTTGCATCTTCGTTCCCCCTCTAACAGAGCCAGCAGCGTCTCTCCCGGAACGAATGTCCTAGTGAAAATGTCCAACCCCCCCACATCCAGTCTGCAATAGCCGTAGGCCGCGAAACTCCCTCTCTTTCAAGGGAAGGAAAAGCAACGAAATCTAAAAGCGGTGCAGAATTTAGTGAACATATATATATATCTACAGATATTCTATACCTAATCTTATAAGCTCCAATGTCAAGTATAAGTTCTCTAGATATCCATCGGCAAGCCTCTTACGGAGTTATTCATGCAAGAGTGCAACTAAGTTCGTTCTATAATCACTATACTCTAGAAATGAGACAGGGACAGGGACTACGACTAGAAATAGGACCACAAGAGATGCGATTAGATATCTTTCAACTTAAGGATCATTTAGTTTGAGAGTGATTTACTTTCAAGATATGATTACCGTCTTTTACCTGAATAGGCTTTACGAGCAGGGAGCCTAACTCGCTTAAGCGAGGAACTTGAGAAAAATACCTTGATTTGATCTATACCTTTTGAGAACAAAACACTAGAGAACTTTTATAGGTCGTTGATACCAAGTGACAGGATTTAGCAGACCGTTTTGAATTATAGATTTGAAATGTCCCAAGAAATATGTAGTTAATATATTACAAATCCCCTTATCCAGCTGTTGTTTTCTGTTAGAGCCCTTAGACGACTCGAGCTTTTATACTCGCTCTACCCACTCGACTTTTCAAGGTACAGTCCTCCTGCTATATAGGTACAACTTCGACAGCATGTATAGTACAATACTCGGCGGAGTTTTCCTCATCGCTAGTATTCTTACAGAGAAATTCATAACGGAATGCTCTTTCACATCGTACGTTTATGACCCTTTGCATCCTTCTGTTCTCCATCCATCTTCCAATACCCCCCGATATCCGTAAACGTCTTCTCGATTTCCGGTAGTACAGCCGATATAGGCTCGGGTTCTACATTGAACATATCCGTGCACATCCAATGGGCCTCCCCTCCCAACACCGGAATATTCTCTCCATTGCGGAATCGGATACCTACGGGAACAATGGCCTTTAAATCCTCTGGCTTGGAACTCCTCTTGATATGTCGGAATACGCCGCCCGTCTCCTTCCAATGCCTAAGTCCCTCTGGCGGAATTGTTTTCAGTAAGCCACCATGTGCGAATGCGATAGGGCCACCGGGGTCGGGATGGTGCTGCCCGAAAGTGTGGCCGCAGAACATGCCGTCGTCTTGCACGATGCCGACGCTAGTGAGCCAACTCGCCGGGCGCCCGTACGGCGTCTTGAGGGCATGCCAGGCAAAGCGGAAAATGTCCTTGTCGCCAAGGAGGATGCCGCGGTAACTCACATCGGCGCTGTTGAGCCAGGCGGCGAGCTGGAGGTGGTAAAAGTATTGGGTCTTGTTGACAAGGACCTGTCCGGATTCTTGCTCATATTCGTCCATGCGACAGGGGGTGTTGGTGATGGCCCAAATGGGGTTCTGCGGGTATGTCCGTGCGATGTCAGGCCAGAAGACGGAGCCATATTCCTTGTAGGTCTTGGATTCCCAGAGGGTTTCGGGGTCGATGGTGGGGATATTATCGGAGTCGAGGAGGAGGGGTTCGGCGAAGCGGGAGTTGAAGAGAGCAGCGGACTTGAATTGGAAGTTTGCTAGCTGGAGATATTTCGATTCGAAAAGGTTGTGAGGGTCAGAGAGGTCGTTGAAGAATATGGTGTGGTAGAGGGATGTTATGTGTTTTCTATTTTCATCTGAGAGCTCGGAGCCAAAGTAGTGAATCTCAACAGGCAGCGTACAGTCGCGTCGTTTTAAAGACCGAAGGAGCACTTCTAACCTCGGGATTGACTCTTCGTTTCCAGCTATAACAATGATGCCACGTCCTTGAAAACGATCCTTTACTGGATCCCATGGGATTAGATCGTTCTTGACGTAGTCCTGCCATTTTTGCCTCTTCTCAGCTATCCCAGTTTCGTTGTCTTTGAGAACCCATTCTGTAGTCGGGGGACCGAACTGGCCCCCGCCGAACTGGAAGTTAATCTCTGCCAGTTCTATCTCGCTCCACGTACATCCCGCCTTGGTATCTGCAAGCTTTAAGGGAGGCAGTCGTATCACGGCGTCGAAGTGGCCGAGGAAGTCGTTGGGGGTTCGGTACTGCCGGTGAGCGTCATGGACGAGCGTACTACTAGGGTGATACCAGCCTACGGCGGATTGGGATAACTGTGAGATGTGAGAGTCTTGGTGGAGGATGTCGTACAACGTGCTAAGAATAAAGATGGCAAAGACAGCGACGACGGCATTCCGACAACTCCACCGCCTGGCCATGATATATCGCAAATCGACTATGCGAGGCAGAGAGTCGAGAGTTGCGGATGGCAGCGGCTTGAGAGTTATATTGCGAAGTATGTTATGGGATTAATTGTGTTGAAGATAGCTGAGGTTGCACACTAACAATGAACGCTAGCGGCAGATCTCCACGTGACAGCCCCAGATCTCAGTAGATCTGTGCGGTATCAAACCGAAAAGGGGGAAGGAAAGGCGAATAAAACAGCTCCACAAACGGGAACAAATTTTCATCAGTTTAGTGTTCCTAGAAATACTGGAAAGAGAATGATATTTTTATTACCGACATCTGGCCTTACTAAAGTCGGTCTATTGCTTGAAGCGTCTCGTGTTTACCAGTCAGCTACCTTCTAACCCTCATCAATGCACAAGACGAGCAATCTATGATAAGTCTGGGTAATTACAACACCATCAATGCTCCTCAATGCAAAGGGTTGAGACGAGGCAATCTTAGATTGGCCCATTCTGAGCTCAGAACGCGTACCACTATTTCAGCCGATCTGATACAGGATACCAGCTAGCCACATAGCCAGAGCAAAACGAGGGCATCGATAGATTTGTTAGCACGCATTTCTATTGTTCTATCGATTAGACAGTATTGAAGGACTAGAGGAGCCAACCCGGGGAAGTTTTGAAGTGATAGAGTGAGGTGGTAGTCGGTTACTCAACCGTTAGAGCCGAGTCTAAATTCGGCTAAAGCGGGGCGCAATGCTGCGGAACCTCAGGCGCCCAAGCCCTAGCCGTTTAATACCCGGAAGGAAAGCCGGTCGTAGGCTTCTCTATTTGGTTCCAATTCTAATCCGGGACCTAGTATTTGTTAAAATACAAAGTGACCTTTAGTATTATATAGCACAGATGAGACTATCTTGAGATTATATATAACACATCTTTTAAAAACTCTGAGCTATATAACAAATCTCAATTGCCTTCTTATAAAAGCTTCTACATATTAGGCGTAAACTCTAAAGGCAGCTATGATAGTAGACGAGCAGCTAGGGGCTGTCTAGATATGCAAGTGCTCTAGTAGAGGAATCCAAATCCACCAAGGTATAATCTCACAGCTTCCGATACTCACGTTAAAATTTACGAACCAACATCGACATTATTATAATACCTAGCTGTCCTATTTTACCAATTTTGCCTAAAGAATAACCAAAAAAGTAGAGACCCAATGAAATATCAAAAGGTAAATTACTAGATTATAGAAGAGGCAAAAACTCAGGGACGAGCTAAATTGTGTCTCGTCCTGTAGAAACCGGGAGCAAGTCACCGATTTTGAAGGGGCAGTCGGTTTGAGATTGATGTGAGCGGGACTGTTTATCACCTATTCTCACTCTCAGCGCTACTGAAAGGGGTTCTTTTAATTCACGCTATGTAGGAATGCGGGTTCGGGTAGTGACGTAGAAAGGTTAGGTAAGTAGTAGAGACTAGATCTTCTTTAAGTTTAGCTCACATTAGAGCATACTTCAAGTTTGATTAATCGGGAGTCATTATATCTACTAGGTTCTATAAACTCATTATCATTTCACTTAGGTTATCTTCTATATTGACTGCGAATGACTAATATCAAAATACCTTCATCCTTCTCGGCTGATAAAGTGTTTTACAAAACCTCAACTCCCCCCTTCATCTACGACAATCCCATATAATATGCCAGCATCTTCGGGAAATTTGGCGTCCTCAGTCCAGTGAGCAGGTACCATCTAAGTAGCACTGAAAACTTAATCATGCCACACCCTGGATTTGCGCCTATTGCAAAAGATTAGCTTTATATCCGGAAATGGGGTATAATAGAGAGCATACTACTAGTGACATCATTCAATATGTCTGGATAGGCATACAAAGTCAGTGTGAGAAATTCATTTGGCCCTTTTGCAGCATTAATTCTCTCCCCTTGATCCTGTTGATAACAGCCCCCAAATAGGCGCACTAGCGGACGTCCCTCTACGCGATACCAGTTCCCACCATTATACGTCGCAATATTAGCTCTCTAAGCGCTCACATCTGGAAGTCCCCCCCGATGCGATTAGAGACACCTCTTGTGCTCCCAGCCAACTGTCTAAGATTAGGCAGCAATTTAAGATTCCCTGCATTATTAGGTGCTAGGGCACTGTAGTGCTTTATGGCTGTTTAAGGTTCTTGAAGAAGGTAGCTACGGGGGACATCTGGTGCGGGGAGACGGGATAGACGTTGCTGAAGCCGCCGCCGGAATCGAAGTCGGCATGATTAGAGAGATCCACCTTGGAGATCTAATTTCATGTACTCGTGCCACTGAGCGCTGACGACACTGCAAGTCCTAATAGATAAACAAGCAGTACGAATTTTATCTTATAGTCGGGTAGAAGAATAAAATACCACGAAAGAGTACGAGTATAAACGTAAACAGGAATGTAAGGTCTTTCAGTTGCACTTCCCATGGCAGTTAATCTTGAAAGCCTTAGCTTAATAGCCAAATTGACGCTCCCAGCGCTTTTTATCATTGGTATGTACGGCACGCACCCATCAATATATACAGCTCAAAAAGCAACGCAACAAAAGACACTCTTGCGATCCACCCACTGCTTTAATGACAGCTCCCCGTAATACTAGCAGTCGTATTCTTAATGTGCGGCACAATAGCATTATTCGCGCAAAGCGCAGCCTTGACAAACTGAGCCGCAACACCCGTCGAGCCAATGGGACTCGGGTGCGTATGATCATTAGGAAAATAGGAGTCGACCACACTAGCACCAAGACTAATCCACTCATCCGCAACATACAATCCATGATCGAGGAAGCTAGCGTTGGTGCCAACATTCGCAACGACGTCCTTGCAGTAGGCGGTGAACCTAGGAGCGGTATAGGAGCACGTTCCGGACTCGCAAACGTTGTCTGGCGTGGGGGATGCGATGATGACTTTTGCGCCCTTGGCTACGATGGCTTTGGCGGCGTTGGTGAGATATGTGACGTAGGTTTGGACGACGACGCCGGCGGCTGTGGTGCAGGTCTCGGAGCCGGCACCTACGCAGTCGCTACGGCCGTTGTCAGTGGGCGTCAGGGAGCCTCCATCGTTATGACCTAAGAAGTCATCAGCAAAATTGGATTCCTATATTTAAGCGATAAAAATGGGCGAGAGGTTCTCTAGACCACCAACTGAAACTCAACCTCGAGGAATAAAGAACAACGAAGGTTAGTTAACTCACCGAACTCTATTATAACAGTGTCTCCTGACACGACCTCGTTGATGATTGTAGTGAAACGTCCGAGATCTGTGAAGGACCGAGCGGAAGTACCAGCCTTGGCGTAGTTGACGATTGAAAAGTCCTTTAGAGAGTATGGTAGGAAGACACCCCATCCTGGATATATGAGTTAAGAAACTTAAACAGACGCGAGGAAGAAAACCAACCCTCGGTCCCGGTGCCACCGCCATTGACAGCCATGGTAGAATCCCCACAGAGGTAAAGATGTGGTACAGAGCGTTTCTCAACATCATCGGTTGTTGGTGCTGCGATGGCAAGTGTCGCCAGCGCAACAGAGAGACAGGCGAGTGAGGACTTCATTATAGGCGTTGTTCAAATATGTATAGATGGACGAGATTAGGTAGAGAAGCTGCAGTGCTGAACGTGGAGAACAACAGAAATAGAGCTTTCAAGACCAGGAGGACGATGCTATTTGAATGCGGAGAAGTAAAGGACAGAATCTATTCTATCCCCGGCCGGGGATAGGCTCGATATTTATTCTGCACGAGTGGTTGTATATTAACGGCTTGCGAGTCGCACCATGCATGATAATTGAAACCAAGTACTATGTACGGGGAACAGGAGCTAGGCTCCATTATAGCCGGCAGCCCACGAGTTGAAGGTGCAAGACAGAATGTGGGGAAGACGGCTCCATTAGTGGATGCGAGAATAAAGTGCAGCGTCGGCATTTCATCTGCACTGAAGCTCAGCGCCGCGGTGGAGACCCGATCTTGACGGCGCCTTTGGCGGTCGGGGTGCGCTTTTTGTAATAGTTTGGGATGTTGTCTGATTGAAGGCAATTCCGAAAATTCCACCTAATTTGGATGAAACGGTGTAGTGGAATGGTTGTCTCGGCAGTCTAGGCCAAAGCACATGTGACTATTTAAACATAACCGGAGATAGATGGGCTTCTTTTGCATGAATTTATTTGAAGATTCTTCTCCTCACTTGAAATCACTATGCGTTGTTCAAGCTTCGGAGTTTTGTGAACTGGGTATACAGAACTCAAGTATATAGCACTGCGGGGCTTCAATGCGGGGCATCACAGCAGATGGTGAGCACCAAAACTTACCAAAATCGGGGGTCAAGTCGAAGATCTCCGTTTAGAGGCAACAATTATTAATTGCGTAAGCTACATAGGAGACAACTACCGAGGCGAGTATTTCTGGAAAGGAAGTCGGAAAAATTCTCCTACCCCTTCCCCGCCTTGAGCACAATATATCGCCCACATGAACATTCTTATCTCATATCAGCCTTTTCTCGCACGGCAAAATCAGTTTCCATTTCCATCTTGGCATTCTCGCAATTGAGTCTAACTCCGATCACGAACTCATGCGTCTTCTAGGCTCTCTGCAACCCTATCCCAAAACTCACTGCACCTCCTCCACCTCCATACTCTCAACTTTCCCCGCTTGCGGAGCCGTAACCCTAATCCCCGCCTCCAACTTCACCAACCCCATCTCAAACCCCTTAATAGCTGCCCAAGTCCTGACCGTCTTAATCGCATTCTTGATCTCCCTCCCATTCAACTCCCACTTAGCCAACTCATGCATCTCTCTCTCCTCCAACTTGACTTTCACATCCAACCTATCAAGGAACTTCTGCCACAAGAGGAGTCGGGAGGAGAAAGGCAAGGAGTGGAACACGAGATGAATGTTGACTCGGGAGCGGAATGCCGTATTGATTGTGGAGTAGAGGTTGGTGGTTAGGAAGATTATGCCCTTGAAGTATTCAAGTTCGCGTAGGAAGATGGAGACGAGTTCGTTGCGGGCGATGTCGGCTGGTTCTCTCTCAGCCATGAAGACGTCGGCCTCGTCAAGGAGAATCACGGCGTCCCATTCTGTGGCCATTTCGAAGACCTTTTTGATCTTCGGGCCGAGCCTACTGGCATCGGTTCCGAGATCTTCGGCTTGGAGATAGTAGAGAGGACGACGGGTTTTGTCCGCCACTATGTGCGACATCAGTCATTTGTCTATCCATATAGGGTGGTGAGAAGTCTTACCAGCTTCAGCAGTCAAAGTCTTTCCGGTTCCAGGAGGACCACTGAGGAGCAAAATCAACCCTTGACCTAGGTGGAGTCAGCTAAAAGCTATGCTTGAATTGCGCGAGCTAGCGTACCTTTCCCCATGATAACATCATCGACCCTTGCCTTCATCCTCTGATGATTATCCACAAAAGTCAACACTAAATCCTTCTGCTCCTCCGGGTACACTAAATGCCCATATGCCTCGTCATTCCACGTCACAGGTTGAATATCATCAACATAGAACTTGACTATGCTTTCATCAGGACCTCTTCAACCCTATAATTCTCCCTTCGTAGGAATAACTTACACCAAAGCTTGTTCTTCAATGCAAACCCCTCCAAAAATGGAGAAACATAAACCAGGTCATTCTTTCTCGCCCCCAACATCTCCTCTTTGTTTTTCTGTTGCTGTTCTTTCGGTACTGCCTCAACATATGTTACTTCATCCGCTTTCGCGGCGCTATTGTTCCTTGACAACCCTTCATGATATTTCTTATACCCAAAATAATCAATTAAAATCCTACTCGATACCTATCACTATTAGCATACAACCACTGTATTCCTTTTCCACACTATAAAGAAGGTAAAACTCACATTATGTCTCATAGCCTGACACTTACTTACTACTTGCAACGCAACACCCGTATACTTACAATACGTCAACTCCTGATACTCAATCGCCTTTTTAGCCCTCTCCTCCAACCTCTCTAACACCTCCTCATTTTCGGGATGGAACGACATCGGATAATAATCCAAGTCTGTCACCGGCTTATTCCCTGCAAACTGTGGAATTTCCATCGTGAAATCCTCCCACTCAAAACCCCCTTTCTCCCCGTCAAATGCCACGATCTCACACTGCACAGCTAGGTGCGGGTTTCTACTCCCCACATAGTTGGCACGAATTGCCTTCCCCACCCTCTCACAATCTTTTGTAGCCGCAAACACCATCGTGTTTCGCGGAAAATACGTCCACGCATATTGATAACTGATCAATCCGCTCTTGCTCAGATTCTTCAAATGCCGAAACATCGGGTCAAAAATCTCCCTCAAAACACCCATCAACAAGCTCAAATGCTCCTTCAAAAGTCCCTTTTTCTCGCCCTCCCATAACTTCTTAATTTTCTCAAAACAAAAAAACAAAGCCTTAAACGGAGCGTTGAACTGCGCGTTCTCGCTTCCCTCAAGATGGCATCCTTCATCTTTGACGATGTCCTTCAGCGCCGCGATCAGGATCGGGCTTTGGATTTCAAACGAGTGGATCTTGAGAGGGGTGCGGCCGCCGATGGTTGGTTGCTCGTGGTCTTTGACCTTGAAGACTTTGATGGCGACGGCGTTAAAGGCTTTTACGATCTTGACATCAAGTTGCTTAGGGGGTTTCTCGACCCAGTTGTATCCACCCGGGTGAGAGCGCTTGCCTTCATAGAAGATTTTGATGGAGGTCGAGGTTCCATAGTCGGCGTCTCGGCCTGGGATTTGGGTTGTGGTGTCGATATCATCTTGAGGATCGACGGTCTCCTCTGTTGTTTCGTTAGGGGTAGGGAATTTAAGAGAGGTGCGTGTGCGTTTGGACGGGTTCGTTTCGTCCGAGATGGTGCTACTGGCTGCTGGCCCGTCTGTCTTGGACTCAGCAGGTGGTTTACGTTTACGTAGTTCCTGTGGTAGAAGGTATCAGTTACGCAAGAGCCGAAGAGATGATACCTTGAAGTAATCGAGGTGGGGAGCTGGTTCGATGGAAACACTTACACGTTGCGGAATAATGGTAGACATCTCGCTTACTGGGCTGCTGAGCCAATATATAACAGTACCGAACTTCTTCTGAGTGTAGATGAGGCTTGAGTTTAAGTTCCGGCCGATGATATTACATCCGAAGTCCTGAAATATGCCTAGAGCTAAAATATTTATAGTCCTTCCCACGCTAACAAAATCTCGGTTAACGTAGTCGCCTGATGTCCTAGAGTCATATTTTACCTCATAATCCTAGCAAAATATGCAGTATTTATTGAATGAGTCATTTAGGCATGTAAGAGATTACAAATGCTGATTCCTAGGTTCGAAGGCGCTGAAAGGATGCCTTGTTATTGCAATGCGGACTATGAGGACGATCATGTGCCTATATTTTGGTCGCTACGGAATTCTTAAGACAGGCTCTTTGCTTTGAAAAACAAATTTTGAATTGTATAGTTAGCTAATACAAGTAGAAGAGTAGTGACTTCAAAAGCAAGCTCAGGTTCCAACCAAAGGCTACCACATGGTAAAGATATCAGGTGATTGTTTCAATTTTGACTAGGAGGAAAGTGCGCGATTAGTAAGGGTCCAAGGGTGATGGATCTTACCAAAGCAGCTTCGAGAAAGTCTATCATCAAAGAGTATTAGAAAGGGGTAAAAACGGCATAATCAAGTTCAACTAACGCAGAGAACAAAAGTTGAAAGAAGGCTAGGAGTAATTTTGCAAGTCAGTATCAAAAGCATCAATTGGTATTTGGGTATAACATAAGAAGCCACCACGCCTCTTCTCACTAAAGACTTGCTCTCGGTCTCTTCTACTCCTTCTTATTTATCTCATGTTCTCTACCTCTCGTTATCTATCTAGCAACTCGTCATCATAATCATGAAATACTCGACCCTCTAAAGACATTTCTAACCTCCTCGTCGATCAACGGCCCCTCATACTCCTTCCTCCCCCTAACCCAATACCAAATTATACTGAAAATTATTACACCACCAGTAACCACCACACTATAATTCATCGTCTTCGCAGTCACTGGTGTGACAGGTGGCCAGACGCTCTGAGGAAGATTTAGCATTTCAAATAGCCGTCTGTTGGGTATTGGGGGACTAGACTAACCCAGAATATTACAAAAATCATGTACAGGCACGCGTAAGCATTGTTTATGATTCCTAGCCATCCAGGAATACGCCACGGACCCCAAGCGAGCTCGATATGTGCGACTTCGAAGGCTACGTCGGAGCCAGGGAGCGTAGGTGTGGGTTGCTGTTTCTCAGGCGAGAATTTTGTTGGCTCGATGTTTAACTCTAGGGGAAAACTTCCTCGGTCTGCTGCACCTTCTGGAAAGTATGACGGTGCAACAGGAGGAGATGAGCGTTTAGATCGTACGTGACCTTTGGTACGATGGTAGAGCAGAAACGCACAAGGTAAGAAATAGGAGCCATAGAATCCTGTGATAGTCAATGAGATGACATCGTTGAATGCGGTTGGGGAGCCAATATAGATGCATGTTAACGCAGCAGCGAGTACCGTGACTGCTCCAACAGCATTAATAGGGACTTTCGTACGCTTGTCAACTTTGGCTAGGTAGTGGGAGAATGGAGTTCCTCGATCTCGGGCAAAGGCCCAGGTCATGCGGGATGCGGTTGTTGTTATTCCTATGGCGCAGGCCCAGGTTAGAGCGAGAACAACAGCAGTCATGGCGGTGGCACCAGCGATGGATGGAACGCTATCGGAGAAAATTTGGATGAAGGGGAAGGCAGTATCGGTGCCGAGGACGGTGTCGAGATCCCCGATGCAGAAAAGGAGAGTAAGCATCATGGTGAAGCCCAAGAGACCATTGAAGATCATGCTACCGCAGATGGCTCGAGGAATATTAATTGCAGCATTTGAGACTACGAAGAAAATTAGTTTGTAGATACTAGGGCGGGGGGAAGTAACTCGTGGTTTGAGTAAGGTGAGCTAAGAAGGGTAGGGACATACTCTCTTCAGCCATGTGCACACTTGCATCTGCTCCAACAAACGTTGCAACGTTTCCAAGGAAACCAACACAATAAGATAGACCCTGAGTAGACCAGCCTCCTTCATTGAGACTTGTCGTAAAAACAAACGAGGCAGATTTATGGGGCGAGTAGACCCAAAGGAGAGTCATAATTGTGATAAATCCCGCAAGGTGAAATACCAGAATGAATGTCTCGAACTTTGGCAGTAGTCCTGGGATAACGCAATTGATAAAGATAGCCACTACAATTACCAACCAAGCCAGAAGTGTGCCCTGCCATTCCGTTGGGACATAGTTCGGGTAGTCCAGAATTATCAGCCCTTGAATCATCGTCCCTGCAAAAATCGACTCTATGGCTACTGTAGCAATCCACGCAAGAGAAGTGAGCCATCCGACAATATAGCTTGAGAACTTCTTGTAGCGTTCCGGGGCTAACATGTAAACCCAGTAATATTGCCCGCCAGAAATCGGCGCCATGGAGGCCAACTCTGAAATAACGGTATAGACCGACAACGTAGAGAGCCATGCAATAAGGAAGCCATAGACTAGACCAGCCGGACCACCATTGCTGAGCCCTTGACTGAAGAGAGCGAGGACGGTCTCCCACGTGATCAATTCGCACATCGCAAAGCCGAAGATCGACAGGAACCCGAATCGTCTCTTGAGGACTTGTTTCTTGCCCAGCAGGGCGAGAATACCAACATCGGCATTTTCTCCACTGCTGCGATCGAATTCGAGGTCATCCATGTTAGAGCGTCGATTAGCTGTTAGAGGCGTTGCGAATGGCGATGTCAGAGATCGAATTGGAGAATTTGAGGTCGCATGGGATTGTCGATGTGTAACTTGATGTGGTGATACAACCTCTGGTCACGGATAACGAAGCATCAAGCTCTACGGTATTCATGTAGCTATGAGAAAAATAAATAAAAAGCATCTACTTGAAAATCTTCTCGCGAGAAGGGATGAGAAGATAAGAAGAAAATCGGAAGCGGCGAATGGTTATCAATGTCGATCTCACTAAGGACCGGGGCCTCGGTAGGTTACATGCGTTTTACCAGTAGACCCCCCGCCAAGCTAACAAGAAGGGATTGTGAATGTCATGAATGTGATATCGGACCAAGTATGGGTTTTCGTTATCCCATTCTCCATTAATCCGGTTTCCTGCTACGAAGTAAGTAAGGCCACTTGTGACTAGAGGCCAGTCAGGTTGGTTCATTTAAGATGCATGTGGATCGATCGTGGGGGACTGGAGGCGCTAGGCGAGCAGGGTGGGGGTGAGAGAAGAGGTTTTTCGGGTAAATAAACAACAAAGCATCACAAAGTTTGAGAATGTATAATATACTGCGTGGTGCGTTGCCACGACGAAGATCCTCGGGGGAGTTCACAACCATTCAAGGCCTGTATTATAGTCTATGAGAATTTAAAAAGGATAAGGATGTTAATTACCGAGAGAAAAAAAGGGTTCTCAAGAAGCGAGGTTAGCATGCACTACTGTAGCGGGGTAGGGGGCCCATACCCGAGATCTACGGGTATCCTCACCTCGGCACCGCGTTTTCTCTCTTCATAACGTCTCTGTTACCTATTATCCTTATGTTGAATATTCAGGAGTGTGGGCCTTTTCGATCTTTTATAAACCCTCTTCAGTGCCTATAAGTATACTCGTTATCTTCTCACTTGGCAGAGATGTCTCGGGGCTTCGGTTCCACGAGCACCACCCGCATAGGGTCCGGTCCGGTCCTATGGCATAAGAAGCATTTTCCGTCACATACCCGTGCCACGGGGCCCCGCCACTCTCCATGCGCTGGCTATGTATTCTCCACGTGACCAATAATTCTTAGAAAGGGCTCTAAACCAATCGAAGATAATAGCCGACTTAATGAGAAGTGGTGGGTACTAGTAGTAGTTAAACCTAATTATCCGGGGCTCTCCAGTTGCTTCCATAGCATGTGGTACAACTTGTACACAGATTGTTAATTAAACTTACATCGCAAGAAGTGATGAGATATGATCCAAGCGCTGTGACATTTGTGTTAAAGTGAAGAGTCTACTTAAGCTTAGGATATCTCAACTATATACTACAACCTAACTCCGAGTTCGCTAAGATGAAAGAATCACTGGATCTACGACGAGGTGTAGTTATCGTTTTCTTGCTTCGCAAACGATCAGGGACATGGTTTGGGAATTTCGATTGTATTTGAAGTCTAATTATTATGCTGCTCATATTCTGCTTAAGCTTCAAAGCGTTAAGAATATCTAAATATGATTTGATTTGATTGAAAAGTTAACGCTCAAGTCAACTTAAAGTTCCGACTGTTTAATTTCTAAGACGGCTATGGACTTTGATGAGATTGAGAATGGACCCAGACCATCGTAGCTACCTCTATGATTGCTCCTCTCTTTCTTCTCAGACATAGCACCTTTTTTTAAACCTACTATTCGACATCTACATGATTTGTCGAGCTTCCGGGAATCGGTGAGGGTAAAACCTTTTCTTGTCGTTCTTGGCATGGTTGTGTCTTCCCAGTTTTTGCCGCGATTTGTTCCAACGCGGCAAGAGAACCCGGGCCCCTCAGAGGAAGTGGCCCCTCTCTTCTTGGGGCAATAGTTAATGAAGACCCAATGTGAGTATATCTGTTAGCTCGTGGACTCTTCCGAGGGCCGTCTTCATAAGTATGCAAGAGATCGTTGTATATAACCAAGTTGAAGAGCTCTCTGACAGCCCGAGCGCGGCATTTCTCGCTGGTTTCGGCATCAGCGCTAGCTATTGCAGTGGCCACAGTACACACCCTCTCAGGTGCTATATCTAAATCTTCTTTTGGGAAGTAATGGGCTATACTTTCCAAAACAGGATTTTGAAGTTCTTTGAATGTTGGATGTTTCTTGGGTAGATTTATGAGAAGGGGGATAGATTCCAGGTCATTCTGCAACAAGATTCTCAAGTCTCGAAGTTGTCCGTCCTTGAATAATACTTCTAGACTAGCATGGGGCTTCTTATTATCGTCTCCCCAATAACGCTCAAGTGTTTCCAACAGGTTCTGGTGACTGAGCCCGATTCTGTTAACGACGACTTTCAAGGAATTAAGAAACGGCCGCTCAAGTTTGCGCCGGTGCTTTTTCTCCTTCATGTCGATCTCGCTTCGTTCAGTCCTGATCCGCTGGGCAATATCGATCCAATCCCTATAACGCTCCTTCTTCCAAGGGCGTGGGGCCCCTGCAGGATACCGCTGATTAAACAACCACCGAGCAAACCACAAAATGTTGTCTTGCAACTCGATCTCCTCCTCAGACTTTGCCGGTTTTAAACACGATTCTTTAGCGTCTAAAAGGATATCGAATTGTTGAATATAGCGAAGACAGCTTTGGTAGAAATTGTCGATGGTGCTCTGGTCCCATCCCGAGGTCAAGAAGTCGAAATCGATCAAGGAACATACGGCATTTTTGTACGTTTGGAAGCATCGTTCTCCTTCTGGGACGAGTTTTTGACAGGGGTGACGGAGTACGCAGTCGGCGTTGTAGAGCCGGATGCGGAGTTCGAATAGACTCTCTAAGGGCTGGGCACCGAGGGGGTAGTCGGTACTGCTGTATTTATGAAACCGGATCTTTTTGACGTCCTTGATGTACAGGCTCCCGAGGAGTTCGGCAGTGGACTTTCGAGTCCTGATGACAGGTGTTGTAGACGATGCCATGGTGTGCTCGAAGTGGTGATGTAGGATTATCTTATAGGAAAATGTCAAATTGGCAGGTGAATATTAAAGCAAATGTAAAAATGGGTGTGGTTCAAAAGTGCTTGGTGTGAGGATTGGAGCGAGCTTTTATGTTGGAATTTATGTGCAAATAACTGAATGCGGTAACTAGGAGACGCATAGAGTAGTCTCCTAGGCTAAAGCTAAGCAAGCGCCTGGGCCAAATAAAAACATTTTCCCGTGAGAGCGCAAGCGCGGGACTAATGAGGGGATATCCCATATGACCAATCAACTTCTCATGAAAATTAATAGTTAACTTGAAGAACGCATAGTCTCACTACTTAAAGAGAAGATCGAAAGAACCATGCACGTAATATATTAGATCCTAACTGAGGGCTACTTTAATAGTCTATAGAGCTGCCATGACGTTTCAAAGATCAGGCGTAATTATTGAGTCTCTAAGAGAAGACAAACCTCAAGTCTGCTAGATAGCTTCGAGAGATCGAATTGGAACTACAGAGGTGTTACTGCTGGCTTTTAGGGCAACGTCCTAGAGCTTTAACTATGTGTTGATATGTCCAGTATCCCTACTTACTCAGCCAATTGTCCTCCTCTCTTCCCAAATCGTTCCTTTACATCTCTATTCTTCTACAGCCGGTGAAAGACTTATAACAAAGCCTCCCTCAAAGCCTTGATGGCAACTCTATTATACTCCTTTCCTCCCTCTAAAATGCCATCTAATTGCACAACCGTATGCGGTGCACCCTTAATTCTCACCACCTCCGCCTTCGAACCTCCCTCGTTAATCTTTTTCGCATACACTTCACCTTCATCCCTCAAGACATCCACCTCAGCTGTAACCACCAATGCCGGTGCCAACCCATCAAACCTCTTAGCTCTAATTGGACTCATTCTCCAGACATTCTCTCCTTCATCTAGCTCCTTCATCCTAGGACATCCTAAGAAATTATTGTGGAAATAAGACATACGTTCAAAAGGCAGCGGTTGGGTATGGAAAAACTCTCGGTACGACTGGTAAGGTTGATTTGGTAGCAGCTCTCCGGTTGGGCTAAACATGTGCATGTCGCAGACAGGAACAGTGAGGAGTTGGAATGCGAGCGGGACAGATGCGTCTCGACACATGTGCGCTACAACCGCGGAAATATGGCCTCCTGCAGAGCAACCGCCGATGGCAACTTTATTGAGATCTAAGACGAATTCTTCTTTCTTATCTTGGAGTATCTGTTCACAATGTATTAATGCCCAAAATATCATTTCTAGCATTGAATAGGCAGAGAAGCATGTATGGGAAAGAGGACATGAAAACGTACCCAATTAAAAGCCTCCCAGCAATCATCAACCGGGATGGGAAATTTATATTCGGGTGCAAGGCGGTAGTCTACGTCAAAGCATACCACTCCCAACTCATGACACAAACGCTTGCAAAAGTCTACATCGGTAGCTAAACCGCCAAAGACCCAACCGCCGCCGTGGAAATTGATATATGCTGGTCTTCCCGTTGGAGGGGCGGGGAAAAGCTTTGGATCTGGTTGGAAAATGCGAATTGTGATTTCTGATGTTGTATCGTTCTCGACTCCATTTGTTGGGGTGGCCGGAGTTACAGGGCATTGTTGCTCGGTTATAACGAGGGACCCAGTGTCAATGATTTCGCGGCCATATTGGGTGGTGTATTTAAGAGGATCTGCACGATAGGCCTCGATTGGAACTTGGTGGGTTGCTAGACGGCCGGCTGAGTATTTGTTATAGTATTCAACGTATTTAGGCTCGAAGCGAGAGAGGAGATTGTCGGGAATCGAGTTTAAAAGGGGATGGGAAAGTAGGATTGGAGGCTGAGTGGAAGTTGCCATTGTAACGATTGAGATATTAACGGTTCGGAGATGTGTTGGTGAACTTAAATTTGTGTAACTGAGCTAGATGGCTGGCGTGGAAAACAGGCGGTTGATGTATTAATCACACAAATTGAGGTCTTGGATGTAGGGAAGTTGAAGAGGCTGAAGGAAGGAGAAAGCAGCATGGATTGAGATGAAGAAACCCGACAACAACTATGGTCCAAGTTATCTTATCGACATGCTTATCTAGAACATGGAAGTTTAAGTGGGGGAAGGTGCTCCCCCATTTTGCCCCACTTCATACATACATACACTTCGAGAAACTCGAAAATGAACCACGGCAAAGCGTGGAGTATATTTCTTCCCTCAGTAAAGGTGAGTGTTCCTTTAACTATATCCAATACTTCAGATATGGAATCGAAGATATAACTAAGGCAACTAACAAGAAGTTACCCCCGAATGAAACCGCTAGTGTTCAACAACGCATAAAAGATTAGTGTTATCCACCCTATAGAAACTTGTTTCTGTCGACTCAAATAAACCCAAATCCCACTTTGGAAATGATAGCAATTCTTTACTTTTAAAATTAAAACGAAATAGCCATCGATTGTAGGAGTTCATCAGAGCAACAGTCTGTCCAAAAGTGATGACATTTGCATTACCGTTGCTACCATCGGCACTGGAGAAGGAATAGGCGAACCAAGTTAAATGAGTTTTATCAGCTTATTACATTGTATAGCATGCTTATTATCGTCGGCTTTTTAGTAGTGGTGTTAGGCGAGAAATTGTTTTGTGCCTAAGTCATCAACTTTTGTAAGTTAACCATGCAGAATTGGAGTGGGGATTGCGAGAAACAAATTGTGCCGGCAATGAAGGGCTGGAAGCTTTGAATCTCCTATTTATGCTGCTGATCTCTACATATTTGGTACGCACTTTTAGAGTGAAACAGAATAAATATATACACACATTCATACTATCCTATTAGCATACATCGCTATATCTGCCATTATAGACAGAATTATCCCCATTTAGCTCCTAACAAAATGATAATATGTTTCCCCGTTGCTTCCAATTCGCGATTATTATAAGACAAAGTCGAATCTTGGTATGTCTCCTTACTAGACAAACAAGGATGGATCCCAATCACCCAATTCCCAAATATCCCACCATACACTATCAAGCATGGCACCATTTTCAATGTTAAACTCTGGGGAGGTAGGAGAATGCTCGCGGGGCGGACCTCCCCGTTCAACCACTACCCGAGCAATTGCTTCGCTAGAGTTTTTATCGTCCGGTCTCAACTCCGGTGCACTGGGTAAAGTAGCACTGTGGCTTGCAGCAGGCACACCTGAATTCGAGTTTTGCGCAGTCGAGTTTTCAAGAATAGCAATCCAAGGCTCAAAGCCGAATTTCGAGTTCCGGGGAGGAGTAGAGATCGTAGAGCTCCTTGGGTCTGCACGCCGCATGTCCCTAACATAATTCATGATCTCATTTTTAACGTCAAGAATATCTATGCTGGATGGATCGAACTTCTCTGAAAGGCCCCAGGACCTTTTGTTTATGAAATTCAACTTGTAGTACATACTAAGTTGCCGAATCTAACTAAATCAGTACAGATTTTAGAAATATCAATGGCACACTTACCCAATGATTCGCTAACTCCCAATGCTCACCAAGTGAGCTACATAATTCCAAAGTGACTTTGAGAAACGCTCTGGCATCAACCGTACGTGCCCGCATGCTTGGCCAATCAAATATGGTACATTGGATAAGAATACTTGCCGCTGTCAACAAGCAGAATCCTGGGAACGGATATGCTAATGACGATAGCCCCTTCGTGTTCATGAAGGAGTATAGATCCGTAATGATACTCGCGCTAAGAACCATTTCTTCTGCTGACCATAACCACCAGTCTTCTGGTTTTGATTGGCTTGAATCTGGAAAAATAGTTGGGCCATCACAGGGTCCTAAATTTGAATTATAAGCAAAATAAAACTCCAAGCTATGTTTCAATCTGCACAGAAAGAAACTGACCGTTTTTGGGATCATATTCTCTTGCACTAGTAAAGGGCAGATACTCTCGGTGTAAAGATGCTACAGCCTGATAATAAAACAACCACATCAGGCACCATAACCTCCCTTCTCCTGCCACAGTTACCAGAGTCATGTTCTCCCTAGTATAAACGAAATGATTTGGTAGGCAATGCGACCATTTCCTTAACCTATTATCGAGAACGCTAAAGGGCATATCAGGGAGCCAGGGACAACGAGGATCAACATGTCGTCCGCCATTCCCGTGCCAGGCTAGAATATCTCCGAAGATATTTATGACCCGGATTGTATGCCCGAGCAGGGTCATCGCTTCTACTGTTGATGGGTCAGAGGATGTGTTAGTGGATAGACTGGGTAATCTGGGAGCATTCGAATGGCGGCCATATATGAAATCTCCGTCTGATTGTGGAAGGCGGGTGGAGATCTGTTCGGGAGAAAGAACGGCAATTCGGTCACGGCCGTTAGCAAGCAACTGGTCAAGACAGAAACAACACCAAAAGGTCCTCCGTCTAGCTTCCAACTCTCTTTCATCCAGAGTTTCGTCGGCTGAAGTTCCCGCATAGAAAGAAGGGGGATCGGAGTCAAGTTTGTGGAGGCGAAGAAGTTGAGCAAGCCGAATTGCATGCCCTAGGCGCAACCAGCCACTGTGCTCAGCACCTTTACCAATTTCGTAGATTGTGAGGATGAGGAGACTTTGGATTGTTGGCAGGGAGGTCTCATCGTATTTGCCTCGAAGTAATTGTTGAGTAATTTGAGCGAATTCATCGCTAGCCTGGGAAGAAAAGGCCGGTATAAATCTAAAGAGTTAACAACGACCACTTAAAGGGAACCAGAATGGGAGAGACAAACTTCGAGACTAATGTGAGGATAGCAAACAATAAAGGTAGGGGAAGATTCTGCCCAATGGCGTCGCTTGTGAGGTCTTGAGGTGAGATGAAGCATAAAAATGTCTGCGCGTAGTTTTCTTGGAAATAGGAAACCGCTTTTCGTCGCAAATCATCTGTTGGTAAACTTCATAAGGTATTAATTAGTACCTCGGGACTCTTAATAAACTCCGACATACTTACGACGCACGAAGAGATTCTTGAGTTGAAAGTTGATCAGGCGTGGGGAAAGGACTCAACACGGCTGGAGGAGGACCACCTTTATATTCGCACATAAGGCCCTTTTCTTGACAAGTCTCGCAGGTAGGGAACTGGCCAGAACATTTGGTCTTTTTTTGTCTACGCTTATCAACATCGCTTCCAACTTTAGTCACATGCTTTCACCCATACCTGCATGAGGTACAAGCCAGGCTGGTTCTGGGGTTCAAGCGCCGTCGTTTGGGACCGGTAGCACGGGGTATCTCCTGAAAATGGAACTTGGAATCAGCCATATTTATCGAATAGACTTGACTTTGTATATCAGAGGATGACGGCGGAGAATCCGAGAAGTGACATGGAGTTTCCGAATGGAAGTGGGCTAAAATAAGATTGGGACACCGCGGAACCAACCTAGGGAATCTTAGCGAGGGGATTTGTCATCGTATCCGAGGAGTTATTCCTTTGGCATACCGAGACCTCACGACCTTGTTTGTTGTTATAAAGAGACAAGAAGAAGTGAGTTGTTATAGCATACTCCTCGACCCTATATTACATTAACCCTATGCCTTTACATTCAATTCCCTCCCTCTAATCGTCTACTCGGTTAAGGAGTGGGGGAATAGCCGAGGATATTTCTTGATGAATTACAACTGCTGTGGAGGTGAGAGAAGGTGAAAATATTTGAAAGAATAAGCTATCTGGAAAAGAAAACGGAAAACTAAGAGGTAAAGGTGTTAATGTTAATTAGGGGGTTCGGGGGTGGAGAGAGTGTATATTGATTTTAGCGGGGTTGGCCGCCCCCATCACTATGGTTGTTATAGGCGAAGGGGCCTTTATACGCTTCATTTTTGTAGGTTGAAAAGCTGTAGGTTAGAAGGGCAGGGGTAAGACCAACTTAGATTTGTTAGAATCGAAGAAATTGTTAAGATATAGGTGTTGAGAGGCGGGGCAGTGAGATACTGAGAGATAGATTCCAAGTTTAATACTTAGGGCAACAAACGAGAAGCTTGGTATCTCCGCAAAGGTCTTTAGGGAGCTTTCGGACCAGTATCGGTATTTCCTCTTGTTACAGCCTTGGTAGAAGAGCCGATACGGTGACTGCTGCTCGTATTCTCTCCTTTTCTCAACTGTCTATTAAGTGCTTTTCTGCTTTTATATACGAACTTACATATATTCCACAATCATATTTCCATCCATTGCAGCGGACATCTAGATCAAGCCCTCAATCCTTTTGAGCAGCCTTTTAATCAATCGTCTCCATCGAATTATGCTCAGCAGGCTATGTCTTCGTCCCAGCCGTTTCGTTTGTTGTATTCTCCTGAACCAACCCCTTCTGGCAAATATGCTTGTGATACTTCCAATCCTTCTTCTGGTGCTCCCTACTACAGTATCTCTGAATCCTACACGCCGCACAAGCCGTCAACCCATCCGACTCTCTCTTCCCACAACCTGTTGCACCGCAAACTAATGTCTGCGTCTGCAACGTCCGCATCTGACGTATCATCTCAGCGTCCATATCTATTTGACTGATCAACCTCTCGGTAACCTTCCCAATATATTTGTTTTTATATTTGCTTTTCCAGTGCTTCAATTTCGGTACAAGTTCGTGTAATCTAGGCAAGTCCATCTCATCCTTATATAACAACAGGGTCGAAACGAATTGTAAAAGACTCCCAAACTCGTCCTCAAAACTGGCGGCTCCGTAATTTGGGCCTCCTGTCCGAACCACCGCCTTCATGCCAGATTCAAAATCAAGGTCGAGGAGCTTTTCGACACAGTCGGGAATGATACTCGTTTTCGTAATCCGCTTGCAGACATCTGGGTTCATATTTAGGAAGTTGAGCATGCAGAGTGCGGTGCTGAAGTAGTATTGGGAGTTGGTTTTATCGTGGAGAAGAGGCTGCGTCTGTGCATCGCTAGTTTGGTATTCGATAACGGCTGTGAGGTACTGAGATGCCGCTTGGGCGACGAGATGATTCTGCTGGCTGGGGCTGACGACACGCTGGATCATACCGATTTGATTTCCAACGGGAACAGGGAGATAGGCAGGTAGGTCTGGGTATTTGAGGGTGGCATAGCCAAGAGAATAGAGAGTGATGCCATTGGGAAAGTCGGGGGGAGCCATCGTAGTTCTCTTACTGCATTGTTGATGTGGTGTTGTTGTACGAGTATCGCTGAGGGGCTCTTTAGGGGATATCGAAGTGGGGTTGAAACGCGAAACCAAGCTGGCAATATCGCATAGTCACATGATGAACTTTCAATACACTTAAAGTTTCAAAGCTCTATTCAAAGAAAGTCTTATCAATCAAAGGTTAGCAGGATTTAAGTTTTGGTCTTAGTAGACACAGTGCTATAAATATACAGTCAACCACGCAAGCCAAAACAATATCCTAAGGCGAGACGCGAGATAAGATTAGCTTTGTGGGTATCTAACTTACAACAACCAAGAACAATAAGCTCTTGAAAATGCTAGCACCAGCTTATAACATTAATTGTTCATCATGAACCTTTCAGTAGCGAGAAATCCTTTGCAATGAAAGTTTTCTCTCAAGTCAGTGGTTTGTCGAAACCACTTCTGGTGCATAGCGCTATCACCAAACCTATTATAAACAACACACTATGATCGCAAATGAGGTTTCTAAGTTTCCAGGAAGATATTGGCAAAGACATATCATCCTACTCCTAACTTCTAACCAAGCCTGGGGGTCAGGTAGGTTCCAACTATAAGTATCGTCACCTACTTCCCTCGTTTCGCATCCCGAATATCCAAAATGACGAAACATAGCCGAAGCAGAGCACTTGACGTAAAGACACCCTAGGATTGCGAGAATAATTAATTCAGACTTATTTATACAATACGAGCAACCTTACACCCAAAATACAATTCCCGCAAAATATGCAACCTACCACGACAAACAAGCGAGCAATTTTCAACATCAATGACCCAAAAAAGACCAGTCAATCATCACCATATACACGTCTACCTCCCTCCACCTCTTCCACCCAGATCCCCACCACACTCAGCCAATCCCTAGTTTGCAGCGCCGCCCTGCACTAACATGGTCAAATTCTCCGTAACCGAAGTCTCCATTACGCGACCCTGTACAGCCCCATCAACTATACCTGCTTGCCCATTCTGTCCGGGCTGAAGAAGACCTAGGAAGTAGAACAGGAAGAAGCACAGCACGATGAAGACACGGGAGATGACGGTCCTGATAGATAGTGATAGCGCAGCGACGATGAACTGATGGAGCAAGATGAGGAAGGGGAGGAGATATTGCTGGTAGAAGGGCGAAGCGTAAAATTTCTATTTCACTTTCCGTTAGAACTCTGCTCTCACAAGATCATTCTCACAAATCCGGGAATGGGAGAAACTAAGAAGCAAATAAATGACATACCTCTAGGCACGGCCCAACAACCTTCTCTACAGCCGCGGGAAGCTTGAATCTGCGGACAGCAATCTCTCCAGCGGCAAACTGGCTAGATTCGTTGATGAGCTTCCTGTTGCCCATTTCCAAGTCAACATTTCGGTTGGCATCAGACATAGCAATAGGCTCCTTCACATCCTCCAACCATCCACCCATATCCCGTCGCCCAAGACGTCTGGCTTTCTCCCGCGTCTCCATGTTCACATTCCGTCTTCTGGCATAGGCACCCGTTCCACCCATAGAAATTACCAAGGTGGCCGGGGAACCATCGGCAACGGCTCCACATTGGTTCACGCCATTAGTAGCATACACATCATCGTAGGGCATGGCATATCCCAATCCGTCTAAGTTGGCAGAGTGTACGATTCCGCAGTAATGATTGCAAATGGAGTTCTGGTAGAAGGTGGAAACAACCTCATTGTCTGGCTGTTTGGTGTTGCTCATAAACGTTCCACGGTTGATTGCGGCGTTGATACGAGCGCCGATGTTTTGGATCTCTGCACTGTAGCTGCCACTGAAGGGTCCGGAGTTGGCACCAAAGATGTCGATGGCAGCTGGCTTGGCAAAGGAACCAACGCCTGAGAAATTGATGTTGGTGCCGTCGCTCGTCCCGGTGAGGGTGCCCCATGACACTTGAGTATCGACGGTGAGAGCAGTGGTTTGGTAATAAGCCCAGCATGAGTTAATGTAGGTGGTCCAGTAGCTCTGGAAGAGCGCGGAGTTCATAGTGATGGCCTGATCAGGCGAAATTGCACGAAGAATGGTTCCACTGCTATTCTTAATGATCAAACTTTTCCAATCGCCTCCATCAGATGCACTTTGAGTAGTGAGGCTGTTGCAAATGGTGGTAAGGCCGTTGCTAGGGATTCCAGATACATGGGTCGTGTTGCCCGCGGTACCCGTCAAGGTTAATGAGATAGGCAGAGACACAAAATCAACATAGCTGATATTCATGAACATTTGCGAGCTGTTGTAGGTGAATTCACAAAAGTCCCAGGAGAGGTTGTAGTTGGCGTCTGATGGGTTGCTGATGGATGGCTCGACAAGTGCTGGTCCAGGATTGAGGTAGAACGTTAGGGCGGTGCCTACACTGAAATACACTCTTCCTCCAGCAATGTAGGGAATTGTCACCGACTTGGTTGTCCCTGGTGCACCGAGAGGAATAGCACAGTTGACTGCAAGGGGTTGAATGGTGCTGCTGGGACTGGACGGGTAGTATTGCGTAACCCCATCAGATTCTATTAGGACGACGGCATTGGACTTGTCGATTGCCAAGCCTACGACATAGGCATAGACACTGCTGCTGGTCGAGGAGTTGTACAAGCTGAGTGTAAAGGTTGAGGTGGTAGTAGCAGTTCCCTCAGAAACAGCTGTTGAGAAGGACTTTACAAGCGCAGATTTGGTGGAAACGTTGACTGTTGGTGCTTGCAAAATATTTTGCTTTTGTTGGATATCGAGGACATCATCGAGGGTTGTCATGATGGCGGTTTTAAAAGAGTGTATGCAAAAATGCGATTAGTAAGGACTGTTGATAAATGATTGGACGTTGCGAACAACACTCGATGTCAGCAAAAGATTTGGTGGCCTGGCGGTGGTTGGAAAAAGAGCGTTTCTACGATTGAGGTTATATATCCCAATATCAGGAATGTTTGCCCCGCTTGGGATGACAAGGGATGGGGAAAAGGATTGGACACTGAAACTATAACGTAACATTCCATTGGGGAGCAACCCATGATCACGGTACTCATTGGGCAAGGCCGTCGCCTGTACTCCGAGGCAAGTCCACGTCCCCTCCATACAGAATATTTGAACATTATAAGATAAGATCAGGCCATAGCAAGGGATTAATACTCGATTTTAAAGAGATGCACACATCATGAAAGTGTCTGACATGAATGTGGCCGATATACCAACTCTGGATATGAGCCGGAGAGCAAACGCTTTGATTGTCATCTTACCTGATCGTTCAGCTAGCACATCTCACCTAATTCTTTCCGCCATTAAGTGAGTGAGTACAATAATTTGATCACCAGGAATACGCAGAACTTCTAAACCTCAACGCTAAAGCAAAAATACCAGAAATTTAACTAGACTGTATAAAAGAGCGTGTCAAGAGTAGTATTCTCCCTACCTCCTTTCATAACATTTGACAAGTCGAATATGTTATGGTAAAGCATGTGATTTCAATCCGGCGGTTGATGTATTGCTGGTCATTGGTATTGCCCTCGCTAACCTAATTACGGAAGGTATGGGTGAGGGAGGTGTGCTAGTCAAACGATCGGGGAAGTCCTTGGCACATCTGAATGAATTGGATCTTCGTAGAATGCTGTGCCGTTTCTATTGCGGGGACCGAATCTGGGAAGTTGATCCTTCGCCGAAGTAGCAGCAGAGCACATAGTAATCCCTACTTCGTATGTAGAAATGATGAAGATACCGACCAAAAGCACTAGAACAGCGTCAGTGAGAAAGTTCTATGGTGTTTGGTGCAAACTTATCACTCGTGAGTCTGAAATAGGACTTCTCAACCCCCTCCCAAATAGCCCATGCAGCGGCCACTTTCTCTCGGTGTGGACATTGAACCACCCATCATCCTCTGAAGGATTTGTGCAATTTCCTAATCTGAAATCCAAAGGCCCGATACCCACACAAGTCGATGGTGACCTTGCCCTCCTCGATTTCGTGCATGTAATGAGGTGATGAAGGGGACGATGGCATTTCGAAGGATGCGGATCGTGGGGTAGCTAAAACGTGCAGTGAAGGATTAATTGCCACAGAATGGCCCAGTCATAGCGCGTGATGCGACTGGGATCAAAACAAAACTCTCCGTCCCGTTTGATGATAGGAGGCGCAGTAGATTAGCGAGAAGGATTAACAGAACTTTAATTTCACAGACGACTTTATCTTCACATCGGACGATGAGGGTGCTGCCCCTGAATTCATTCCTCCTCCAATTAGAGAGCTGGCGTCCCTGAGCAACGCGTGGAATAAATGGTGCTGATCATGATTGGGTGAGTATGAAACTTGGGGTACGTATTCCGGATGCCTTTGAATACCGATGCTGCCGGAAAGGAGTGTAATACTCTGTGCTGTGAGCTTCATAATCTGTGCCGTGACGATAGATGTAGCCCTTCCCGAGTGTTCGCATCGCAAAGCTTCATTTAATTAACTTAGAGCACAAATCCAACCAAGCAGCATGAGTTTCAATGTCGGGAGGAGAAAAAAAATCCATAATCTCTATAAATTCGGATATTACCATGAAGTGTGGCCGACATCTGGCCCCCCTCTTTACTTTAAAAGCATACTATATATAGTTAGCGCTCGAGATTGGTGGTTGTACGAGAGTCTTTACCCCTCATATTCTGGCAAGTTGCATCGCAGGTCTCCAATGTGGATTCATATTTTCAAGAGGATGGACGGGAGTTCGGCTCATTTATCCAGGACCAGGATTGATTTGCTATCCCCCCTCTTTGGGTCCAACTGTCTTGCCGGCAACAGGAGGAGCGGCATGAGCCTTTCTGGCGCTGATTGTACGATTGTTGTTGTTCAATGGGCAGTCTCGGTTAGAAATATATTTCCGAAAAGAAGGTAGTTATCGAGGAAAACCTTGCCATGCCCCGTGTTTATGATAATTATTTCCCCTGGGTAGTTTACTCGCCAACCCAGAAGCGCATCAAGTATTACTCGTTGTTAGTCTTGGAGAACATCTTCACGTGAAATTTCCACTAGCTCGAGGTCATCCATGCGTACTTTGACCCCTTCCAATGTAAAGAAAGCTTTCTTTCGATCTTTGCTGTAGCTTGCTTTTCGAGATCTCGCCTTAGGAGTAAGTAAATATTAGCGCATTAGAGAAGGACCAGATAGGCGTTTTTGCAAAATATATCAGAAACTAGACAAACAACTCCAACGGGGTGGCGGCAATAACAGCCATGAAGATAGAGGAGGAACCTCTGCATCAGGAGCTCGACGTGACCGACCCAATAACATTTGGTCGAGTTTGGTTATTCGTCAATCTCATCACGTACTTTGCGTAGTATCTACCAATCACTACTTACATTCGATGGAATATAGCTTTTAAAGGATAGTCAAGAAAGCAATAGAGGTCTCGAGAGGCTTGCGGTGTTTGATCCGTGATATTTCTTTAGCATGTGCAGCTCTTGCGGTCCCAGGAGAGTTTAATAGCCCAATCAAAGGGTAGTAACATGCCACACGTACCCTTACAATGCATTGAAAAGGTCAGCGACATAGTTTTCAAAGGTAGTCTCAGCCAGATATTTTACCTCTTTTCCTTCCAACACGTTAAAGTCACTATTGCCTCAGGCTACTCAGTCACGTTCCTACTCTCTCTTCTGGTGGCCAATCATAGTTTACTTGGCGTTCGGCTCTACTGTACGAAGGTTGCCAACTTTACACCGTTATATTGAGGGGGACTAAGTCAGCTGCTAGGGGGTCCAAACAAGTCCCCTGCAAAAAGACATCCATCAGGTCTCTTAATGCCGATATGTCTATATATTAACCATTAAACTCCCCCACTTAAACCCAAATACATCTCGCTCTCTAGCTTCTTCACCCCACCCTCCTCATCAAGAGATCTCAACCCAGTCAACTTTTCATATGTCGCTGTCGCGGGTGTAGAGCTCGAGGGCTACCATTGGGCTGATCACGCCTGCACCGAGAATGATGTAGTGTAGGGTTCAGGAAAACTTGGACAACTAGAGTGATGGAAGTTTATTAATGAGGCTAAGGATAGATGAAGAAGAGAGGAAGAGGAAGCGATATTGTGATTGAGGTAAGGTAAAACTGGGCCTGTGGCAACTCAAGGCCCGAAGAGAGACAAATATAGCGTAGAGTGGATTGAGATTGCTGAAACTCTTACAATCTAAGAAAAATAGAAAAGAGAGAGTGAGGGATGAAATTGGTCTATGTGCAATGCAGCTATTGCCAGAGGTATCAACCGCTCTAGCGCCTGAACTGTTCAGTCACATGTCACCGAACCAGAGACCAGAGCCGTGACATTTAGGATAGCTTAGGACAAGTAGCCAAAAAATGAATTCAAGAACAAGCCTATGTAAAGAAGCACACTTCGCAACTATATTAGCTCTAAACGAAACCTAATTTCAGACCTCAAAAGATAGCGACCGCATTCGGCGGACTCGCGACTCCACCAGGGACCTTTAGAGGTACACTACACAAAAAGAAGCTCCACCTGCCCTTGCGTCTGCACATCTCACTCAATCCCTCCAAATCAAACATTTCCCCAATCGGCATTCCCCAGCCCGCCAGCAACCACTCATGTAAACACCACATCGCATCTCCGGCCGACCCTCCTTTCACTGGACTGCTCTCAAAACTCGGGCAATCGCCCGCTACAGCCGCGAACTGGTTATCCCACAGGAATTTCAGCATAGCTTCGCTGGACTCAACGCCGGCAAAGTCTGCAGTTGCACGTGCCGCCAGAGCTTTCTGCTCGCTATCATCGAGGGCGTTGAAAGCGGCGGTGAAGCCGGTACGAAAGAAGAAGATATCGCCGGGGCGGAAGACGATATTCTGGTCTGTGATGAGGCGTTGGAGATGAGAGAGCGGGATTGCGGTTGAGGAGAAAGGATTTAGCTCAATTGAGTTCCGCGATGCCCAGGATGCGTAGTCAAGGAGGACGCCGCGGCCCACGATGCCACCGCTCTCTGCCCAGGCTAAGCAGAATCAGAGCATGTAGTCAGGGGAGGAGAGTACCTACCATTGATACCTAGCACGGAAGAGCTCATGATATCTTCATGAGTCCGATTACCGAAGTATCGTTTCTCTTCCAAATAGCCTTCACATTCACATGAACATTAACATATGCCTCTCAACCTTGCGCAGCACCCTCCATCATACAGTAATTTGAACCTACCGAAATGCCTGAACCCATCCCATTGACTACTACTCTGCGTATTAAACGCCAAGACATCATCGTTCACAACTCTCAACTCCTCGCCTTTCGCACGATTGACAACCTGATGGTTAAACGCGGTTCGCTTATAGCTGGGATACACGGGCTTGTTCAGAGGCCAGTCGAGTGAGATCCTTTCGCCCGTCTGGATTTCCAGCGCGGCGGCGGCAACCACGGGGGGCGTGAGGAGGTTCAGCATACCGAGAGAGTCACCGGGCCCGAAGCGACCCCAGGCATTACCACGTGGACCGCCTGCTGAGAGGGGAAGAGCAGAGAAGGGGGGGAAGGAGTGAGGTTCTAATGGAGGGCATGGTTGAGTTGACATATTGATGAGATGAGGTAGAGGTGACAGGCGATGAGGTTGATAGGAAATTGAGGACTTTGAGAGAAACGGCTAAGCCTTAAGCGAGATGTAAGGGTGTTCTTGACGAATAAGCACGGCTCGGGTAAGAGAAATATTGTCCTTATCTCTCGGGCCGGTGAAAATCAGGGGCGAAAGATCAGTGTTTCGCTGCACACTGAAATTGAGTGCGCTTATTGCATAGTAAATAATACTGTAACGTGATTTTTTAGTAGCTGTTATACAGCATGATAAACCGTATGTACGGCTTCAATTTTAAGATTGAATGGATTATATATCACGTAGACCTTATCCAGAAAGGGCAAGAGTGCGAGAATAGTCCATATCACGTTTACACAAATCAACCAAGAAACAAATCTGTGTCTATCTTCTAGCGATCACTCCCTTTGACCTCGGACCTCTATACTTATTTTTCCTATTCCTCTTCTTCTTCCTCTTCCTCTTCCTCCTCCTCGTCGCCGCCCTCATCGACCCTATTTTTACCTGCGAGCCCAAACTGAGCCTCAACTTTCTTCAATTCAGCCGGACAGAACCTCCGACAGAGGGCTTTCATGTCTTCAAAAACGCTGATTGATCTCTTTAGCCAGACGTGACCAGTGGCTGAAAATGGTCACTTACACCAGACGCTGGCCACTTGAAGGAACTAGCACGGAAAGGGAAATATTCCACCTCATCGAATACAACAAGTTCCTATCATCCCAGTCCTCCTCTATAACGCCCGTCTTAGTAACAGGTATGCTACATTAGCGTGTTCGAAGTATTGAACGAACTGACCGGGCTCTGAAACGGGAAAATGCTTCTTGTATGATCTCACATAAACCCTATTACTCAATCGATGTCGAATCGGCCTCCAATATCCGATTTCATACTCATTGTGCGCATATATACTACCTGCATCGAACGCAAACGGCTCACCTGTATTCATGTCGTCCGCACAATTCTCGTCCCAAAGATCACCATGAATGAGACATGGCTTAATACTCCTGCCGTCGCTCTCTAACGGCTTTAACAACCTCGGAATTACGAACTTGAAAAGTAAAGATCGGACGCCATTAAATTCGGCCCACTCCCCGTACCTCTCTTGGTCGATATCCATAGCTCGTGCTAGAATCTTGCTGAACATCACTTCCCAAGAGGATTCCCAGCCGGTATACTGTGGGAGTCTTCCATGACACGTTGTCACATGGAAGCCAAACTTCCCAGTCGGAGACAAGGAGTTCCTATGGAGTTCAGCGAGGCGCATCGAGAGCTTTCCTGGCGCGGGGGGTTGCTGTCCGACCTCTCGGAACTCGGACAGGAGGAAATATCCTACGCTTTCCTTAAGCGGTCCCCACGCGTAGGCTATGGGAATAAAAGATGGCACGACGGCGTGCATCGCTGTTGCTGATTCGTATTCTCCCTCGAGCATGTGTCGGCCTGGGTCCTCACTCGGAACTATCTACGACTAAAGTCAGACATACAGCTAGCTAGCGAGGTGAAAGGTTTGACTTACCTTGAGCATATAGCTTCTTTTGACGCCTTCAGGAAGCTCGGTAACTAGTTTCGCAGTCAAACCCCACATGGAAGAGCCATAGTGGTAAGCTGTCAGAAGCTTCGTGCCGGGTATTGGCAAAGCTGAGGTGCTCAGTTGTTAGAATATAAGTAAACAGCTTTCTCTCATACCAGCAATTATATTTTCGTCAACCGGAAATTCACCTCCAACCTTTGGAGGTAGAATCTGCTCCACAGGCTTCCCAGCATTCTTCGAATGGGGGTGCACGTAGTCTGTCACGATAGTAGGATCATCAGGATCCATTTCTCTCGTTGAGGTGTTTACCTTCAAAATACAAGGGCCGGTAATTCGTGGTCTTTTTCGAGGTTGGCAACTTAAAGATCCTTAGACATAAACTCAGCCGAGTGCAAAGCATGCAAAATAAGAAGGCCGGATCGGTAAGAGGAGTAAGCAGAACTAGCAACTCCGTGTGAGGCTTTATTTGCTGGTTCAATCTGTACTCGGCGTGGTATGTTACACAATGGTGGGGATTTGAACCAATAAGAAAGGGATTCTTAGCGCTGTAGATCCTGTTCCCCTCACGCAGCACTGTGCCTCTTTCTCGTCCACGCCCAGTTTGTTAGGCTTTCTTGAGCGATTGCTGACGGGTTGCAGAATTGATGCCTGTCAGACGGCGACAAAGCAAGACAGCTAGTTTTAATGAGCGCCAATCTGTCATTTTGTAGCAGGGATCCCGTCGTTGAGGGGGCGTACTTCGGGACGGTTCTGAACGCGGGACGAGAAAGAAAGTTGAATGGGCCGAGCCGCAAACCGTTGGCTACTCCCGGCCTCATCTCATCCACCCTTCCCCATCATCATTCTCCCTTGGATCATGACTCCTCTCACCTTCAAATATACTCGAAACTCGGATTCGGGTCCAGAAGCCGCAAGCTTTCTTGGCTATTCTCGGAGTGGGAGAGATGCTAGACGACTGAAGAGGGAGTAGGGTGGGATACAGACACTGCTGTAGCCTTGCGTAGCTATGGATAGAGGCATGGTTCGTTTTGCTTTACTCCATCATTCTTCGTGGCCCATATATTCACATGATGTATTAGTTCAAAAAGAAGCTCAGGCGGCCCGCATTTTTACAAGGTCGTGACAACCTTTCGCTTCCTCCTGCATACAACAGCGCATTCGATCAGTACGACGAAGATGATGGCGAACAGTATGCAGGTGAACAAGATGCTAGTGGACAAGATGCTGGCCCTTCTGGCCTCAAGGGCGGGGATTTCTTTGAAAGCGAGACCCGTGGAGAAAGGAGTCGTTCCGTCCCTGAGGTCCGTCAAATATCGCAAATGGCGACTCCGCCACTGCCTTCCATACAACAGGGTACCGGAAGCTCCAAGAAGAAGTCTAAGGATCCCCTAGGGTTGCATTCCGTGTCTTTACCTCGCAATCCGGTTGTGGATATCATATTCCTTCATGGGCTAGGTGGCTCTGCATATAAATCGTGGTCATGGGGGCATGATCCGAGATACTTCTGGCCGCGATGGCTTTCAGCCGAGTCTGAACTGTCGAATGCGCGAATATGGAGTTTTGGATACGCCGCGGGCATTGGAGGGGCTTCGAATATGATGAATGTTTTTGATTTTGCGAAAGACCTGCTCTTCAAGATGAAATATGAACAACGAGGCTCATCCATCGGAAGCGTGAGTTATAATCTTGTGACGCTGCAAGTTTATTCGATAGGAAATGCTTACCTACATCTTATAGGTCCCGATTATCTTTGTCACGCACTCGATGGGAGGGCTTGTCGCGAAAAAAGTAAGCAGCTTCAGTTCTTACATCGTTTCTATCGAGAAACATGCCCTAACTTTCCCTTCGAGCTTCAAATCGTCATCGTTGAGTTCTGTTGTCTTTAACATTCTCTATGACGAATTTGACATCTGGTACAGGCGTACCTTACGGGACAAAACGACAAAGAATATGTGGATATGATTTCTCAGGTGAAATCAATTGTCTTCCTATCCACGCCACATCGAGGGGGCAATGGAGCAGAACCTCTATCACAGCTCCTACAGGTATTTAACATGTCAAAGGAATACATCAAAGAACTTACATCTACCTCACCTTTTCTCCAAAATATCAATGACGACTTCTCGAATATGTGCCAAGATCTCAAACTCTTTTCCTTCTACGAGACACTCAAAACGACCATCCTTCCTGGGAGGTCATCATATGTGAGGCTCTTCGGAAGTCCTTGGAACTAGTTATTACTCTGATACTAACCAAGTCTTAGGTCGTCGATAAGGACTCGGGCGTGCTCAACCTTCAGAATGAGACGAGTATTCCTATGGTGGCCGACCATCACACTATATGCAAATTCGAAAGTCGCGATTGTCCTGGATATAAAGACATTCGCAATATTATGAGCAGTTTTGTCTCGCCATCTATCAACGATAGTGAGTTTGCGTCAAGGGATTGTTTGCCAATCTTCCACACGCTGACCTCTTATAGGTTTTCGAAGTCCAACAATTGACGTTGCGACTGAGATGAAAGAACTGGGAAGCGTACTGTCGATCAATGAATCCGAAGTAGCCGAAACTGCCGAGCGATATAGATCAAAACTCAAAGATGGATCATGTAGTTGGATTGGACGTCGAAAATGGTTTACGAACTGGCTAAAATACGAGGAAGATGGCCCTCACATCCTTTGGATCTCAGGAGCAGCGGCAACTGGCAAGTCTATTCTGGCTTCACACATCGTCGATACCCTTCGCAAACAGTGGGGAGAGACCGTTTGTCAGTACCACAGTTTCAACTCCTCCGACAGATCAAAGCGGTCTGCCTCTTACCTTCTCCGATCGATAGCTTTCCAAATTGCTCGAGCCTCATCCCCACTCCGAGCTAACCTGGTTCAGTTGAGCGAGCAACTCGGAATTCCTTTTGTGAGCATGACCCCGATCACGCTGTGGGAAAAGATCTTCTGCGGTTTACTTCTCAATATGACACCGAGTAAGACACTATACTGGGTTGTAGACGGCATTGACGAAGCCGAATCGGGCGTATTACAATCCATTTTCCAATGCTTGAAGTGTCTCGACCCGAGCACTAGGTTGAAGATTCTTCTACTCAGCCGACCCACGAAGGACGTCACGACACGCATAGAGCAGTCACCCTTCAAGTGTACTGTACACAATATTTCGACAGTAGATACTTATGATGATATTCGAGCTTATGTAGAGGACGCTATAGGAATAATGATCCCCAAGGGCGTTGCTTCACGGCAAAGGATTGTTGACAAGGTATTAATGAAAGCCTCGGGAAACTTTTTGTGGGTGGCTTTGGCTACTAAGGATTTGGAGGAAAGCTGGCACCTACGAAGTGATATCGATCACACACTGAGTGGGTTTCCTAGCGAGATGACCGATCTCTACTCGCGTATGTTACGGAAAATCGAGAAACAGCCACGGAGAGTGATGGCAACAACCTTTCTCACATGGGCAACGTACTCTTTCAGACCGCTTCATATCCCAGAATTGAAGCAGGCGCTTCAACCTGAGTTTCCAGATTTGACTAGCTTGGGGGACACTATCAGTCATATCTGTGGCGACTTCGTACAGATACAAAACTTGAGGGTGAGGCTAATTCACGAGACAGCAAGGTGGTTTCTGGTTAACCATCATACGAGCACTTTCGTATTGCTAGAACCAGCCGACAGCCATGAGTATATCACAAAAGTCTGTCTAAAATATCTCTCATCCAACAAAGAGCGACACTGGCGACAAATCCTGAATATCTCGGAGATACGAAGAGCTAAAGTTGGGTCACCCGACAATTCATCCAATCTACTTCATGAAACGGAACCCTTCTTGTCATACGCAGCCACGTTCTGGGCCTATCATCTCAGCCTTGCAAGAGCAGACTCCAAAGAGCTCCGCACAATTGTTTGCGAGTTTTTCGACAATGATGCTCTGACTTGGATCAATGCGCTAGCACTACTGGGCGATCTAAAATCTCTCATGAAGGCTGCTCAGTATCTAAAGACCTTCGTTAAAGCTAGTGAGAAGATTCGGTCTGAGACTAAGCAACGCAAGATTCCTGGCGATGATCTCGAATTCCTAAGGCTTTGGGCGTTGGATTTAATTAAGATTATCGGCAAATTCGGGAGTAACCTTATCCAGCGCCCGTCTTCAATATACAAGCTGATTCCGCCGTTCTGCCCGGCCAATTCTGTCATTCGAAGATCACTGAGATACGGCCATGGTAGTTTGTCTGTGATCGGAGTGTCTTTTCCGGACTGGGATGATTGCCAGGCTCAGCTTTCAGTCGGCACAGACGAGTCAGGCTCGAAGGTCTTCGCCACCAGCGAGATTTTCGCGGCATTGGTGCCGCAGGCTAAGTGCCTGGTAGTCTGGCACGCGGAAACTTACGAAGAGTTACGGAGGATTAATCATGGGGAGTATGTCACCGAAGTTGCTGTCAATAGGAAGGGAGACCTTGTGTGCACCTCAGGCATGAGCAGCATCAAGATATGGGAGCTTAGCACCGGGAAGGAACTTGCCAACGTCAAGAAACATAGCGATGATCGAGTCCTTCAAGTTGAATTTGGTGTCTCGGACGACCAGATTGTGATTGGTTATCAGGACCAGTTGATAGCTTGCCACAACTGGCGGCTAGGAGCCCTGGTATATGCTTTCCGTACCATTTTGAGGGGAGACGAAAATGGTAATCATGGTTTACGATGTGTGAGCTTCAGTCCTGATAGAACGCAGGTAGCAGTTGGGTCGCGAGCTCGTCCCGTAGAACTCTGGGACCTGAACACGAAGTCTCGCACTCACAGATGCGTCAAGAAAGATGAGATTTCTCATTCGGAACAAGAAGTCTTTCTTCAACCCGAAGTTATCCAGTGGCATCCAGACTCTGGCAATCTCTACATTCTCTATCACAACACGACCTTGATCAGTTGGAACCCCGTCTATGAGGAGCAAACGGAATATCAAATTGGTGCCAAAGAGATGGTAAACAGCCCCTGTGGAAATTACCTCCTTACTAGTGACCACGACGGCTCGGTGAGAGTCTTCACGGTTCCGGATTACTCTCGCCGTCATGCTGCTGATTTTCATCCCATTTATTACCTAAAGAGCCATGGGTATGTATGCGATCTTGCTTTTAGTCCAGATGGGCGACGATTCTATGATCTTCGCGGATCCGTTTGTAGCGTTTGGGAACCCGAAGCCCTTGTTCCAGCCGAAAGGCCTGACGCAGAAGATGACCGCAACTCGTCCAATGGCAGCTTTTGGGACGGCGAAACTGTGAAAGATTCAGCCACATCCCATATTCGTGCTAGTATCACCGCCATTGCCTGTGCGCCAAAGGATATGGGCTTTTGTTGCGGGCGTGACGATGGTACCATCACTGTGCACAACGTTGCGACCGGTAAAAAGATTCGCACGCTTCCAGGCCACGCCTCTGAGATGGCGATCATAGGTCTTACATGGTCATCATCTGGCAAGTATATTGCTTCTGGGGACGACTCTGGCCATGTCCTGGTCAGGCAAGTCAAGATGCCTGTTTCTGAAGATGCGAAGATGACGGTCTACAAACCCTCAGACTTGAGAATAAAAAACGATGGCATCAATCAACTCCTATTTAGTTCGAATGACCAATACCTCCTTGTCTCAACATTTTCTGCAGACACAGTGTGGGATGTATCCGCGAAACGAATATGTCACACGCGAACGCACCCATCACCACGCCACCTCAAGTGGATTGAACATCCCAAAAACCCAAAGCAACTCGTATCCATCGATGCCGGCGAAGTTCACATATTCCACTGGGTCGACTTCGCCAATCTAACATCTAATGGCAGCTTACGCCTGACGCACATCGATCCAGACAACAATCCCAACGGAAAACGGAAACTCCCCATCGAACGCCCATTCAACGAGCTCGCACTCCAAATATCCTCCACCGACAGCCCCAAAATTATAAACTGCGTCACGTCAACCAAGAACGCCAAGTCCATCATCTTCGAAACTCTGCCCAGCTTCGGCCACCACAGAGATCGCAATAAGCACCGACGAATCGAGCTATTCTCAACCTCCGATCTCAAAGTCGCCCCTTCGCCTTCCCTCACCCCTGATCCCGTAATTCTACTCGACAACAGCATCCAAGATCTCGCACGTGAATTGTCGAAGCTCGTAGGCAGCTATCAGAACCAGGTGGTATTTTTTAACCATCAGCATTGGCTGTGTACGTGGGAGATTGGCACGAGCGTCGGGAACTATAAAAAGCATTTCTTTCTGCCGAAGGACTGGGTGAGTAATGAAGCTTTGGCACTTGTGGCGTTGAGCGAGGGCGGCACAATCTTTTGTCCTAAGAATGAGGAGGTGGCGATGATCAAAAATGGAATTAAATTTTGATATAGAGGTTGGGGCTGTTGTGACGGCCGGCGTTCAGGGTTGTATCTTATTTGGGAATGTAGTTTTAGGCCTCTTTTTTGGGTTTTTGGAACACTCATGACGAAGGCGCTGGAGAATATGAAGGAGATATGAAATTGGTGGCTGCTCTAATAGAGACAAGGGATTGGGGAAGGTGTTAAGTAGAATCGAGTTATTTAACAGATCGCTGAAGATTAAGTCACGCCGAGGCTGCAAATTTCAGGTGTTTTGAGTTCGTCCTGCTGTCAAAGTTACGACGAAAATGGAAGATGATTAGACGTAATGAACGATATTGGTAATGCAGCTGTTAGGCTAAGTTCTGGGATGGATGGCTTACACTAGTCAGTGAAGCGTATGTGTGCTAGAATAGGCTCAAGTTAGCTCTAAGGCAATAAATGTAACGCCGGTGGCGTGGCTATGGGCGTTTCTAATCAGATATATTTCGGACTTAAGCAAGATAATATACGCCAAAAGTTGAATAAGAATAGTAACTAAGTGTTCTAGCTGAGAGGCATGCCTCCTCATGACAGCTTGTGCTTCTTGATGATGTTTTAATAATGCTGGTGAAGCGGCAGTGAAGTGAGATTTGCAGTTGCTGAGGTGCGCTCCTGGGTAAGAGCGGGCCGAATTGTCAAACTACTGGAAGAAGTTATTACCGATCAGGTACCTCTCACCTTACATTAGATAAGCATTTCTATTTTGCCTCTAACTTTGAACTTTCATATATCGTTACGCATTTCTCGAAGTGCTACAAAGCAATCAACACCTTCCCATGATGAGTTTTGTCGAAAGTTACAACAGCACCAACTCCTTAATGATAGTAAATTTTACTCCTTACACTGCTGCTTCACAACGCTAGACCAAGAACTAGAGACGCCGAAGGCATAGTGTATGCAGCAGTCTGAGAAAATAGTAGGAAGCATGTAGAGAAAGATGTTAGAAAGTCCTTGAGATACGAGGAATATCGGTTAGTGCTGTGAGACTAGGGAGACTATATGCTATCAAGGTGAGAAGAATTTATTTCGTTCTCTCCCCAAACCACGAGAGGTTTTAGTCAATAGATTTTAGTCATCATAGAGACATCTCATATCATTATCCTCCGAAAAGAAAAGCTAATCTTTAGGCTCCGGCACCACACCCCATTCTCGAACGTAATACAAAGTCCGCTATTCTATTCTCTCATTGCTCTCTCGCTCGAAGCATCCCTCTTATTTCTTCATCTATTGCTAGCACTTTCATCTTCTTCCCGATTTCCATAAAACTCAAGCGAAGATAAACTCCCGTTCCAAGCCACCTCTCCGCATTTCCAGCTAGGTTCTGCCTTCTCGATATAGCCTTGTTCGACACCCTGCCATAGGTCCTTGCTGATCTTCTCAAGAATCCCGCGGTTCACGGCGGTAGGATCAACCACCTGGAGACATGCCTTAATGCCACGGAGCTCGGAGGCAGCGATTGTGGGAAGGTGGTGGTTGTTAATCAAGACATGATCGAGGGGGGATTGATTGCAGCGGTCGCAACGGAGGCCTGTGGTTTCGCGTTGTTAGCTTGGCTTTTGAATGGCGCATTTATTTTGTTACTTGAAAGATGAGCGGCCGATAGAAAGAAGACAAAGGCTCCAATCTTCAATTTATGAATTACTTACGCTCGCAACAGGCGTCGAGTAATTTCTGGGAAACCGAGTTCCATTCCAATTGCATCTCTTTGATCATATCTGCCTTCTTTCCCCCGGAAAGAGATTGGTTTCGATACTTGAACTGCAGCTCCTCCAGTTGGGTGAGGATGGATAGGTCAGAGGAACCACGATTGTGTTGCATAGCGTTCATCTTCAGCTTCCAGATGAGTCGAGCACGTTGCATTTTGATCAAATCCATATGGCATACACTGCGCTGATTGAATGAAGACAAATTGGGTTTCGAAGGAGGTATGAGAAGGTTGTGGTAAGGGAAATAAGGGGCTATTTTATTGTCGTGGCAATGCGGTGAATAGTGAGTGAAACCTTTTTGTTATGGTTGAGATTGCTCTATCAAGCGCTCATAAAGAAGGCTCTTTTTATCAAAGGTGAGATTGATAAAGATAGCGTATTGAAATGTCATCTTTGGATGAAAAACATTCTATCTGTTTCATTATTCTTGCGTTGTTGTTAGCTTAACAGGAGTTGATTTGCTTAGCAGAGTTTTGAGAATGTCTGCGAAGCTTGTTGTGTATATAAAGAAATATGGATGCTTGCATCTTTGTTATGTTTCAAGCCAATATAGTTGTAAACCTTACCCTGTGATTTTAGAACAGTCATCATGTTTCTTCTTTTAGAAGAAAAATCCTTGACCAGGGTTTACCATCGTTGTAGGTCGAAACTCGCACATCCACTAGTAATATAAACGCAACTTGTTTTAGATCTTTGAGTACAGGATACATAGTAGCCTCTTATTCTATCTCTCAAGGTAGTCCTGTAGTTATGTAGAATTCTCTTCAAATTCAGTTCTATATCGTGGGGTATATAATACATACTGGATGGGTTGAAGAATTTGGGCTCAGAGGCTCTTGTGGAAAGGTTCCGGTCTATAAAGACGGAGCTTAGTCCAATAATGCCTTACAATAAGCTTTATATCGTCTGAAATAAATCACGGTTCAATCTCATTCCCAAGAGCTTGAAGCGAGAGGACAGAAGAGCTGAGTAATTAATTAGGTAATGACGATAGATCCAGGTGATCTCCCGAGCCGAGCGGTTCGGCAACGTCCCGTCACCCGTTCTCGGTAGATAACAGGTATCCGTTAAATATAGCAGCCACACAAGATATCTTCCTTCATCGCGAATTTAAACCCTTCAACTTCAAATTGAAGTTGAGAGCTCAGTTCGCTATGCCAACTGAATCAATCGCAAACTGGACACGCGCTTCCAAGCCTCCCTCTTCCTCCATCATTTCTTGGACCCCCGCACAAGGCTGGGCTGAGCTCCCCTTCGAGATCCGAGAAAAGATATGGCGTTACACTCTCGAACCCCGCCTCATCTTTCTATATCCTCACGGCCGAATCGCCCAGCCAATCTACCACCGCGTCCCCCATAAGAAGCTTTCCCAACCCATCTACTCCCGCATCCTCAACCGTCCATATGATATATTCAGCCCTATCGTCTCTTTGCGCTTCAATCACTCGACATACAACCCGAAATACACGCTTACAGAGCACTTCTCGAGGTACGCGGATTTTGCAGATACAGATGGAATTGGAAGGGAGGAGACAGAGTGGGAGCGTCAGAGAATGAGGACGGAGAGGCCGTTGGAGTATAAGAATTCAAGGGCGCCTCCTGCACTATATGTGTGTCGAGAGAGTAGGAAGCTAGCGATCAAGGAGGGGTACGTGCTTACGTTCAAGGGCGTAGATAAGAATTTGACGGGCGAGGACAAGGTGTTTTGGGATCGAAACCATGTTGGCGACACGGGGATATGGGTGGATTTCGAGAACGACCTTATCATCTTCGATGGCATGTATAGGACCAGTGTCCCGTCCAAATGCTCACCAATTCAGAGTTTGAAGTTGTTGACTATCTTTGCACCGCAGGAAGTCAGGTTGATGAAGAGAATCGCACTTGGGTCCAGTTTCCCAGGTGGATTTTCGGTGCCTTGGCAGGCTAGGGTGATACGCCAGATGGCGAATGGGAATGCAAATGCAAATGCAAATGTTCAGTCGGACGCAAGCGGAAGGTTTACGTGGAATAAAGATTGGAAGTTGTTGGCGGGGATGGGGTTTCAGGTGCTGGAGGAAATGTGGGTTAACTCGAGTGAACCGGTCAATGGAACAAGGTCCTTTAAGCTTATGGAGAGGGAGAGAAGGGAGAAGGTCGGTTTGAGAATGGAGGGGAGCGTTGTAGGTAATGGGTGGATTAATATAATTCGGAAAGATAGGCAGGAGGAGGGGGAGTATGGGCTTCCGGAATGCAGATATGGTTTGCAAATGATGAAGCGAACCAGGGAGGAATGGATCTCCAAGATGGCAATACGGGAGATTTTAGAGGGTTGATACTGTTGGGAGGATAGTTTGGTTTTCAGAAGAGGGGTATGTTATCCTATGGCTGGGTGTCCCCTTACCGCAGCCCTAAGACGCCTCACAAATTCATTCACGAGGCTTGAGGGAATGCGATTGTTCAATGGACAGGTACGAATCAAGTATGTATGACCCAATGAACTTTCTTCTTCCTTGCCGAGGCTCTAGAACTAGGGGTGAAAGCTAATGCGATGAAATCGAAGATATATTACAGGCTGCGAATCGAAATATTCAGTATAACCATAATCTGTATTCTCTTTTCTGCGGAGGAACTTATGTACCTTCAGACTTTTCTATGACGCCGTCCATGAATACGAATAACACAGCACCTGTGACAATTTTCCCTCTCTTGTGCTGTTCCATCCTTCAGTTCATGCTCCTCTTCAGATTCATCACCCATGCCTTTACTCCACTCTCTCCGCAATCTTCGCAGTCTTACGATCCCCCTAAACGCCTTTACTTCGTCAGCTTTAGTACTCATATAGCGATGAGCAAAGAAACTTTCTCTCGGGTCCTTATACTTCCTGCGCTGTGTGTTATTCACCGGCCGTGCTCAATCTCTGGCGTCTCAGAATTCCATTTCAACCGATTTTATTTTGTTTTGTTGTGATTCCTATCTGAAAGAAGAAGGATTTATGAAACTTTCTAAAAAATAGCTGAGCCTCTAGAGTGTCATTGCAATTCAAAAGTAGGAAAGTCAAAGATGATTCTAGTCCGATTTGAATTATCCACTAAAATCACGTGCATCCCACCCTCCCTTCACAAACGACGTCCCTTTTCAAAAAATCCTTAATCCCTCATCCATCAACTTACTTAGCTACAATTCCAACCACCATGGTTTTATAGCGCATCTCTAATCTTTATTGTTCACTTAGCCCTGGTTCATATGGAACACTATACTTAACCCATCAAAATGGACGTTCCAATTGCGGCAAACGTTCTCGGCACCCTAGGTGCTATATGTTGGTCCATCCAGGTACCGCTTCCTCCCCCTCTCGTTATCTGAGTATGATTAGTTAACGCATTCAAAGCTTATACCTCAAATTATAATCAACTACAATCGCCACAACACAATCGGCCTCCAGCCCTCGATGATGTTGCTTTGGGCGTGTGCCGGTGTCCCTCTTGGCGCATATAATATTAGTGAGAACTTTAATATTGCGTTGCGGATACAGCCGCAGATATTAACAACGCTGAGTTTAATTACTTGGGGGCAATGCCAGTATTATAGTTCTGTAAGTTGTTCCCTTTAATGTTTTTTGTTTTGTTTTATGGGGTGTTTGTTCACCCTGGTTCTGTGGCTTGGCCTGAGTTTGAGTTGGGGAGCGGGCAGCGGAGGCTATATGACTTTCATTGTAATATTTTGGTCGGGTCAAACAATAGGCCAAAAAGAAGCTCTACGGTTTTCAATGTATTGATCTCAATGCTGACTAATTCATTCATTAATAGAAATGGTCATTAACCAAATGCCTTACTATTCTTTTCTCGATTGCCGCAGTCTTTGGGGGTGTAGAGGTAGCTCTCATCCTCGCACTCAAGGTTCATCCCTCTTTGATAAACCTTACTTTTTCTCGTCTACTTCTACTAACCTTAACCCAATAGGCAGGCAAAAACCGCAATCTTTCTTGGCCATCAATACTCATGGGCGTTGCCTCGACTGTCCTCCTTAGCGCAGGTGTCTTAAGACATTATTGGGATATATACATTCATCGCACTGTCCGCGGTATCTCATTTATCTTCGTTGCCATCGATGCTGCGGGAGATGTCACTTCGTTGATTTCCATTTGTATGTTTTCGCTTCTCAATCAAATCTACACCATATTCCCTCTTTCCCCTGGTGTCTTTCCTTTTGGCATGAAGATTTTTGAAGCGAGAATGGGTGTTGTCAAAGACTAACCAAAAATCTAGTCTTTCAATCCAAACTCGATATTCTAGGAATAGTAATCTATTCTACTGAATTTGCCCTTTGGTGTGGCGTCTTTGCTTGCGGCGGATACTTCAATCTTTTGCCCTATTTGAAGCAGAAGATAAGAGCTAAAAAAGAGAGAAATGCGGCCGTTATTACCCTGGAACCGATAGAGGCAGGAGGGCCAGATGCATTAGAGATTGGGCAGAGGTTAGGTAGGATTGGGAGTAGCACTAGTGTGTTTAGGACTAGTGGGAGGATGTTCGAAGATGTAAACGTAGTAGAGGGAAATAGGGATGTGGTTAGGTTGAGGGAAAGGAGTGGAGTTAGCGTCGGCGGTGGGGAAGAGGTTGAGAAGTGATAAGCGCTGCATCCCGTCTAAATGAGAAGTAATAAATTTTTATACGACGAAAGAACTTAGAAAACTGTAGAATGTCAAATGTGAAGTGAGTTTCACGTCATAATTTCTTTCTAAATCGAGTAATTTATGGATTTAATCGCAGTTAAATGGGTTTTATGTCCATTATCTCCTTTGGCATTACCTTAATCCAGGATTAGCCCCACAATTTGCCCACGTTTTAGCCGGCTTGCAAATCTATAACAGCTTCTCTTTCTCTTGATTCCGTTCTACTTCATAATAATTCCAAGCATAAATTTCACACGGACCATTAATGGCATTTTTAATATGGCAAACTACCTCGTAACCGGATGTTCTCGTGGCATTGGTCTGTACCTCGTGACCGAATTAGCATCTATACCAACTGCGCAAATCGGTACCATCTTCGCATCAGCCCGTTCCGAGTCACCGGCTTTACAGGAATTGATAAAAGGCTCAGCTGGGATGGTTGTGTTCGTGAAACTAGATGTGGCTGACGAAAATAATGTGAAGGGAGCAGCAAAAGAAGTAGAGTCGAAGCTTGATGGGAAGGGATTGGATGTGTTGGTTAACAATGCTGGGATAATGGGTATACAGATAGGCGGTGTTGTTAAGATGTATTCAACTTCTCTTTTATTGAACCTTTTTAGCATGCTGACTTTCCTGGTAGGGATGGCGATTCTCTTATGAATCATTTCCAGACAAACGTGCTAGGTGTGCACCTAGTTACACGTACTTTTCTCCCACTCTTGCAGAAGGGAAAGGAAAAGAAGATTGTTAATATGTATGAATCCTTTCATTCCTTAAGAGCCGAGAAATCTTTTTGGATCCAAAATGAATAAAGTACTGATTTTAAAAATGAAAAATGCAGATCGTCAACCGTGGGATCCATCGGGCTACAAGCGAAGTTCGCACATCAGCCGACGCCGGAATATAAGGTGTCGAAGGCGGCGTTGAACATGCTCACTGTGCAATACGCATTTGCCCTGGACAAAGACGGGTTTACTGTATTTGCACTTAGTCCCGGTGTAAGTTCTCATCTTTCCCAGTACCTCAGCCTTCAATTATCTCGTGGCGAGAAGACTAATTGGAATTTCAAAAAAGTACCTCAAAACAGAACTTGCAGGCCCAACGGCTGATCTGGAAGTTGAAGTTGGGGTTCATGCAGCGTTGGAAAAGATCCAGAAAGCCGGAAGGGGGGATAATGGGAAGTTTTTAGACATTTATGTCGAGGGATGGGAGCTGTATAATGGGGCTAACCCTCCGTGGTGAGGATATAGGATATTGAAATTATACTAGATAATATCCTTCTTAAGTAGTATCTGTTGGATGGAATCCGACACCTGGCATATGACTTGGATCATGTGACCGGTTGACTCACACTAAGTGATTCACTAGGGGGTTGAGGGCTAGCCTCAACACTCCCTCTTTCTTTCCCTTAGCTTTTCTACCACTCTTACATACTCATCAATCAAGCTATCTACTACTTTAGATTCCGCACCTTCGACCGTCCCGTTTGACAGTATCTAATAAAATGATACAAATCCAATGATTGGAGAACTTTCCTTCTCCCACGCTCCACCAAAAAAGGCACCCTTGCACGTGTATACCACATGATAATTTGTAGGATAATCGTACGGCTCACAGTAGATCCCTTTAAGCTTTTATTGACATATTAGATAAAATGTAAAATTTATACTACCGTCTCCATGTTTCAATGCTAAGTTCTACTTTTACCTTGTCAAATGGTCCCGTGATGTCACTTTGTCCCAGCAGTTGTTTCAGCAAGCGATATACGACAACCTTCAAGTCTCTCCTTTCCTTCCAAGCTCAACACAACCACAACCTCCAAATTCCTGCATTCACCTTCACATTCAATCTCTTAGCATCTAAATTCGTTGCAAACGCAATCATGTCTGGGCGCAAGAAGTCCCTTCTCATTGGCATCAACTATACAGGAAGTCAAAATCAGCTCAATGGCTGCCATCAAGATGTCGAGAATGTTGCTGAATTCCTCTCATATCGAGGCTATTCCGATGATCCACGTTCACAAGTCATCATGCGTGACGACATGTCCGATCCATACTATCCCTCGGGCCACAACATGCTCGTATGTCCTGCAAATAGTCTTTCAACTAAATAGTCAGCTGACCATTCTCACAGGCCGCAATAGACTGGCTGGTCAGTGAGCCTGGAACTACTAATTTCTTTCACTACTCTGGCCATGGTGGACAGGTCCAAGATCCTACTGGAAACCATCCATCCGGACTTCTGGATACCATCTGCCCAGTTGATTTCCGCCAAAATGGACAACTCGATTCCGATACCCTTCATACTCACCTTGTCTCCCGCCTTCCCCCCAACTCCACTCTCTTTGTCATCTTGGACTGTTGCCATTCCGGCTCCGCCCTCGAGCTACCCTTTGTCTATCGCTCCGATGATGATGGCAATGTCTCGCTCATGGACAATCTCAAAACTGGTGTCCGTCTCTTCGCCGAAGGAGAAGAGCTCTTAAGCGGTGGATTTTCGTTTGATAAATTGGCCGAGGTGAAAGACTTGTATGCGGGAGCTACGAGCTTCTTTCGGAGTTTTAAGCATATGGGAGAGGAGCAGGAGGGTTTAGAAGAAGGGGATTATGCAGCTTATGAGAGGGAGCATAAGATGGTGACGATGTTTAGTGGGTGTAGGGATGATCAGACAAGTGCCGATGCGAATATTGGAGGTGTGAGTGAGGGTGCGATGAGTTGGGCCTTTCTACAGACGATGAAGAGAATGTCCAATCCAACGTATTTGGATGTGAGTGCCTACCATCTTCTCGAGTTGAAAATTTCGCTCTAAACAAGTCGAAGATCTTGGATATGGAGTATAGTACTGACTAGGAGATTAGGCATTGCAAGATACGAGAGTCAATTTGGTCCAGTCGAATTATACCCAGGTGCCACAGTTGAGCATCGGGATAAACGTTGATCTCAATCAACCACTTATTCTCTGAGTTCTTACTCGTCTATAGAGCTGGAAGGAATTCAAAATAGATCTGCTGAAGGGGTGCGGGGTAATGCGGGGCCATACCCTGGTATATGAAACTTACCAGTAGTCTAATCTTTTTGCGTCATGTTGTGCTACGCCTGCCACTTTTCTGATCAACCCTCAAAGTTGAGGTGCTTTTTGGCGATACTGTATACTTCAAATATTAATTAGCGTCTAACAGGAACACTTTACCTCCTATTTTCTACGTTTCAAAATAATCACAATAGTAATAAATCCCTCTAAAATTAAGAGATTTGCTGTTATATTTGAAATTAGCGGTTTATTCAAAGGCAAGAACGCCTATTACCCATGCCTAATTGGAGGTCGCCCCATTCATGAATAAGAAGTCTTCTATCTTGTAAATCTATACTTACTGTCGCTTGTTTTCAATCAAGGACGGAGGTAGCCTTTCGTATATTTGGAAACTATGCATTAGCTACTTAGTAGTAGTAAATGAGAAGCTCCAGTAGTTAGATTATCCAACATTGATTTGTTGAAAAGCTTTCAAGCGCTGGATGAATGAAGATAAAGGGTCAAAAATAAACTTCGAATCTCTCAAGTATTGCTTTTCTTAGTTGAATAGCACACATGAATATACATTTATCTCTTAAATATTACCTGTTTGTTACCATGTTTTCAAGCTGAGGAAGGACACTTACAACATCGTATACCTTGGCTTAACGCTGCTTCGGAGTTCTCGCTCTTATAAGACTATTAAAAGTGCGTTAATCTCGAGGTTAGATGAGCTATCCCTAATTTCTTCTAACTGCTGACTTTCCCCTGGCTCTCATGCGGCTGACACTTGGATTTAGCAACTGAATAAGATGTAGCAACATGCTTAAATTGATTCACAAACCCTTTTATTCACATTGTGATACACTTTTATGTTATTAGTATGTAGGATACTAAGAGGTTGGTTATTCACTTGAGCTCTTATTCAGAGCTTAAAGCATCGTTAAATTTGCTAATCAGTAAGCGATACATAATTCAATAATACATTAAAGATTTAACATTTATATTTACCACTTTACTCATTATTCGTAATACCACCTATTGAAGCAATAGAGTGCAATTTGAATGTTATAGATGAAGACATCTTATTCAGAAGTAGGGAAGGGTGATGAATCCGTATATGCAGTATGTGACATTAACTCCAAGTCAAATTTCGAAATCGCACCAAATGTGGCTCTTTTGTCCTATATACTTTTGGATCCAATTATTTTTCGTCCAAATTTGGTGCAAAATGGTAAATTGCCAGCCTTCTTCATGTTTTCACCTTCATTATACAAGCAATCTCATTCTTAGTAAAGTCTAGTAATCTATATTTTCTTCAAATTAAAAGTATCTGCCCTTTAGTATTATCGTAACTACAATAAATCTTACTATATTTAAAGGTTCCAAGGGTGAGTTTTGGTGTAAAGGTGGGATTTGACCACTCAAGCATAATGACTAGTACTGTATATGATTCATGGACCTTCCACTCGACAAGCTAATATAACTAATATACGTGATATAGGTGATTTCGATCACTTTCTCGATTACTTCTATTCACTCCCTCCTATACGAATATTCGTATTCCGATAATATTATTAAAAATTTAAATGCTTTGATTCTCTGCACCGTCTTTACAATCATTTCATCATTAAAATCTAAACTAATACTCATGTCTATCTCTGATCCCGCGACGTTTCAAACACGATTGCTACCTCACTTACTACATTACTTACTTGATCATTGACCATCTTTTCTAAGTATCATAAAAAGCCCTCAAATCCGCCGCACTCTTCTTTTGAAAAAAATAACATCACTCGAGCACCTTATAACATCACAATATACCCGCAAACGCAACCTGCCATCAAACTACGGAGCAAGCAATAAGAATGTCCGGTTCACAAGGGTACTTTAAGTGTCATTGTATGTTTTAGTTAACGCATAACTGCCTATAATTCACATGGGTAAACAATGAGCCATGTGCACATTGCAAGGTAAATATTTCTTACTATTTCTTCATGCTTGCTAAATCATATAAGCGACGAAGAAACCAATCAATTGTGAATAGACTACGTATCCCGACGCAATGCCCTAGTTGAAAAGAGACTCTAAAGAATGGCGAGAGGATAAAGCCCGCGAGAGGGCAGCCGATATCGAATTTGTTAACCGTCGCGAGGATAGGCTTCGTCAGGAAGCAGCTATCCGTCAAGAAGAAGCTACCGAGGCTAATGGTGGCAAACAGAGGGCGGCTGAGAGGAGTTAAAATCATGGTTGGGTTTAGGGTTAGGTGGGGGGAAGTGGAATACTTTTACGGTGGATAAAAGTTCTGCGATTTTGTGCATGGAGTTTATGATGCTGTAAGTTTGACGGTTGCAAGGAGGCAGTGGTTGAAGGGCTGAAGTCATGGTTAGAAGTGGAGTTAGGCGAGGGAGGGTAATATTGGCATGGTGGACAAAAGTTCGGTAATTTTTTGCATGATTTTCATGATGCTCGAAGGTTGACGGCACTTAGACCTACTATTTGATCTGACAATAGTGTCTAAATTGACCGTACATTCACCCATTATCCATGTCCCAATTAAGTGCCGCGACTTTTATAACAGCCAGAATCTCAATTTAGAGCCCCCCCACTAAGAATGTTTAGCCCCAACAAAAGATTTATCAATCTTCCATGTGGGAACCTTAGAGTAGTGGCAAGAGCCCCCTGCCTATTCTGTGGAGATAAACCATTCTCGTTGAGGTTTTCCCTTTGGAAAATAGGTTCTTTTAAAGGCGAGGGGGCTGTTTGTTCACTTTGTTAACCGAGAGTTAATTTATTAATTATCGCCAAGGCACCGCTCTGTGTACGATTGTTCCACAGAAGAGAGTGAATGAAAGTTTGGGTTTTAGCGCCCATCTAGACTCATTGAGCGCAAAACACGTGGGCAGCGCTTGGTGACAGTCAACTTCTCGCCTTGTCCCAAGCTCTAATCAGCTTGAAAAATAGATTCACCTAATTATTGTGTCATTCAATCTTATCATTGTGTGCCACAACATATTACCTTCCACTCCGTCGTCCCCGGGCTCAGCATCAGAAACCCAAAACTCCAACAAACTTCCAGTTAGCTCTAGCACCCCACAGGGTTTCTTTGCAGGTTTTGCCATTCGATCAAGGCTTGACATATCTCCAACCGATAATATCTCACTAAGCTTCATCCTAAATTCAGTCTTGGGCCAACCATAAATATCAACTTCAAAGGTCAAACCCAGTCTTGCTAATACTGCACGACTTACTGGATCGAGATCTCCTTCCAAAACATTTGACTTGTATATTTGTCACGCCTCAACCAAGAATTAGAAGTCTTCAGCTCTCTTCTGTCAGTCCATCATACACAAGCAGACTACTCAAGCCGAAAAATAAATCCGTGCCTTCTTCAAATGGCTATCCTTCTCTCCGCCGGTCTCATCGCCCTCATCAGCATTGGCTCAGCCACTCTTGGCGGAGTCTTAACTCTTGCATCTTACCTGTTCGTCATTGGCCTGAAGGCTGAGATGAACCTCTGGAGGGATGGCTGGACGGAAGGCTGGACTACTGCGATGGGCGTGGTGGAGAATGCAGAGGATGTCCATTTAAATATTAATAATAAGTTAGATGAGCGCTTATTGGCTGCCAGTATGAAGGCAGCAAAGGAGGTGAAGGTGTTGAATGGAGTGGTGGAGAAGACGCAAGACGGGGTTTCGAATTAGACAGGACTTGGGCAGGGTCGGCTGGCGAAGGTGAAAGGTGAAGGTCACAATGCAGTCGAGTTGTTAGAGGGGCTAGGATAAAAGATGATCGAGGCATTGCTGGGGGCTGGGAGGAGTGCCAGTATGATGGGAAAAGACGACGCTCTTGAAGATTAGAGGGTAGTCAATCATCATTCTCTTGGATCAAGTTCGGGATGCACATTTGGGATCCCATCTCCAGACTTTTCTCGCAAAGCAAAATTCATGGCTTTATAATTTAAATATAGTTATCGATTTCCTCTTCATGGGGAAAGAGAATTCGCGATTTAATAGCACATTTTTAGAGCATTTCAGAAGAAGGCTTTGGTTTCTAGACCTAGTAAGGGCTATATTTCAATTCCAAAAGTAGCTCTAACATTTTGCTCATCCGTCCGGATTTCAAACTGTTGGACTCGATTTCTTATATTAAAACTCCAATCTCTACCTCATTCTTTCCTTCTACTGCAAGGTCTCCTCTTGTTCTTAGGATAACAAAAGTATTTCAAAGCAGGCTGACCATTTCTCAACCGGAGAAATGGTAATCACCTACTGTTCTTCACCTTATTGAGTTTTCGTTTATGTGAAGTCATGACCTCAATACTTCAAAGCCAAATAGGCTCTAAATAATCTTTGGGTTATTTTTCTACATAGTTCTTATACTAAATATCGCTTCTAGATTAAGTTATATTAATGCCCATTTGCCTAAATTAACTCATGTCGGTATACGAATATTCATGGGTTATAGGTGAATTGCAGTGGCCAAAGGAATGGGGGGAATGAATGAGGTTACGTGTAGACTAGACTTGATTAGGCATAGCCTTAGCAAGGAGGTTCAATCCATATATATACGGATTGAACCCCCAACCCTATTAATGAAATCGTCTTCATCTACACTATACAAATTGGCACTCGTTCTATAAGGGAACGGTGGTGCTTCGTATAGTGGGTGGATCGACAACCCAATCAACTAATCTGATTGGTAATTTATAGTGTGGTCAATCTTTGTCACACCTACAGTCCTCTCTCTTAGAGCACTTCTTTCAGGTCAAGTATGATTCCTTGATACAGATAATATGATAGAAGCTCAAGAATGGGGGAGTTGTGGTGATATAGCCCGATTCATCGGAACTCGCCGTCTCGGCAACGGCTCTACGAATGCAAGTGGAGTAATCTTATAACCATCCGATCAAGCCTTCTTTCACCTCTCCAGAACAAATCTTACATCGTTCTCATGTCGCCACAAAATATCGATGCACCACTACCCCAATGAACTTTTAACACTTGTCGTAAATTTTGAAAACACCAATGGTCGTTAACATTGAAGTGTCTTGTCGTCCTTGATACCCCGCTTTGTGTAACGGGCCGAACCTTAAGTCTAGAGGGCAGCCAGAATATCAGTCGCTGACCATAATAAGCACTCTATCAATAAATATCAGCACAGCATGGATACCTTAGGATCTCAAACACCAATCAGAGCAACTTCAGCTTTGAAGCGTACCAACGATGGATCTCAAGCAATGCACGTCAAGCTCCACCTCGTTGAGGACGACTTTATCAACATTACTGTAATTCCTACTTCATCTAGTATTTCGAATGAAGATACAAGTAAGCATAGCCTCAAGTACACTACCCAATCTAGCAAACTCAGAAGCTCACTTAGATCAGCAGGATCACATGATGAAGATTACTTCTCCTTCGTCTCCTCCTACATTGATTCTATCAGCGATCTTTTGAGACCAGTCTCGCTCAAAATCCACGACAACCCAGAGCTAAACTACAAAGAATTCATCGCCCATGAAACTCTTACAAAATTCATGGAAACCCAAGAGGGATGGAAAGTCACTCCCTCTGCGTTTGGAATCGAAACTGCTTTCGTGGCCGAATATGACAGCGGAAAGCCAGGGGCCGTAATATCTTACAATGCTGAATATGGTGAGTGCAACCTCATTAGAAATATAGAGAGGATAATTTTAAAACCATAAATAGATGCACTCACTGGAATAGGCCACGCTTGTGGCCACAACTTGATTGCAATCTGCTCCATAGCCGCCTCCCTAGCCGCAGCCGAAGCAATCAAGAAATTCTCCCTGCCCGGAAAAGTTCTCCTTTTTGGAACGCCGGCCGAAGAAGGAGGCGGTGGGAAGGTAAAACTGCTAGAAGCAGGGGCATACTCCTCCAACAAGGTTGACATAAACCTTATCTCTCACCCTGGAATCGTGCTTGACGACGTATTAGTACGAACGCTGGCCTTCAAGTCATTCAAAGTCGAATATTTCGGCAAAGAAGCACATGCGGGTGCTAGTCCCTGGCAGGGAATCAATGCATTGGATGCGTTGATAACGGCGTATAATGCGATTAGTGTGTTGAGGCAGCAGACTATTGCGGGGGATATCATCCAGGGACATATCACAGATGGAGGGGCAGCTCCTAATATCATCCATGCGTACGCAGCTGGAACCTTTGCTGTCAGGGCGAAAACGAGGAGCAGATTGAAGGTTTTGGAGGGGTTGGTGGGTAATTGTTTTGAAGCGGGGGCACTTGCTACGGGGTCGAAATTGAAAATGGCAACGCTTATGAGGTATGACGATATGGTGCCTAACAAAGTTCTCGGAAAAGTCTGTAGGGAAGCGATGAATAAACTAGGGAGTGATGTTCCGGAAGAGGAGTTGGACTTGATCAGAGGCGAGATTGGAGCGAGTACCGATCAGGGGAATGTGAGCTATGCGATGCCGAGCTTGAGTGTAGGGTTTGCAATCGAGAGTGATGAGGGACCGCATAATCCAAAGTTCGCAACGGCAGCGAGGACAATCGAAGCCCATGCTGTAGCTTTGAGAACCGGGAAAGCCCTTGCTGTAACCGGGATAGAGGTTTTGAGAAATGGGAATTTGTTGAGGGCTGCGAAGCACGAATTCCGAGAAATGCTCAAAGAGAGGAAATAGATATATTTTGAATGAAGGGGAACGGACAATCTTCGTGAGTGAGTTCTGTAGCTTCGTAGCATTCTACAACTATCTAACCTTGACAAAGCTACTATTGGTGTTAGCCAGACGCCTCACTACTACTACTTATTGCGTCTTACTCCTCTTGGCAGCTAGCTGTAGCTGTTTTCTTCCCCTCGTGCATCTTCTCGGATAGCCATTCTTCGAGACTTATAGTGAACGCTATTATCTCTCGTGCGGCGTAATCTTGTTCGTTAACTGATTGTGTATACAATCTCGTATTTCCGACATTATTCAAGGCAGCCCATTGTCTTTGGGTCAATATTAATCAGATATAAGACGTATATGGGTGCTCAGTGACGACTTACTCATCCGTCAGTGAAACGCAGAAATAAAGTACTTTGTGAAACTACCATAATTCATCTGTAAAATTGGGAGAGTGCACGAGAAGCCTAGTATTTGTAGCGGCTCAAACGCAGTTCCAACCTAAAATTATTCATTATGGCATTAATCATCACTATCTCGTTTGGATAATATTTATACTAGATATGCTCCTTAGTTCTTCAATTCCTTCTTCTCACGCTCCAACGTCCATTCAGCCATCCACTCGATCAAGAACACCAACTCCTGCGCTTGAACCTCTCTGACAGGGAGTGGCGGTAGGAAATCCCAAGGGAGATTGACTATGGGTTCCATAAATTAGCACAGAATCTTAATTAATGGTTAGGGAGCTTAAGTATCCTACAAGGCAACATAGAGCTGGTAGGAGAAGAGATAAAAGACATACCAGTTTGATTCAGAAATAGCCCATTCTCATCCCAATGATGCACTGCATCTGCAATCAAGATAAATGGTTCGTTTAACGTACTCGTCCTATTATGGGCAGTAGCATTGAACGGTGATGCATGTACAGTAGCGGGCCTCCAAGGATCCCATTCGCCATCGATGAAAGCCAAGCGCGGGTACGATATTCCAAACCCCCCATACTTATTAATCGCCGTAACATTAGGAGTAGTAGTGATATTGAACGCGAGTTCACAGACCAGGCCCTCGTAGGCAAGATCGTTGGTTCTGGAATACAAAGGCAATTGATTTGCTGGGGCACCAGATCCGGTTTGAAGATATCCCCATTGAGTGCAGTATTGATAAGGCCATGATCTCCAATCTTGAGTAATGTCATCCTGGGCATACTATTGATAAATCAGTATGTATCTCAGACACTTGACGGGCCGACGTATTCAGAGATATTGAAAGGAGATGATTGAGATATCACATAATCAATTTGAGAAAAGTAAAACATACGTATGTTGCATTGTGCGTGCTAAAACATGAGTCTTGGGTGCCTTCGCAGCCATCCACTACATATTGGGCAAGCCATCCAATCCAATTTAGTAATGGTGTTGTCAAGCTATGGACCTCAGGAGCATAACCACCCTTTTTCAGAAGATCTTGAACAGTGCTAGTGAGTTTTTTTGTATCGCTGTAGATGACGGCTGACGAGGTGATATTGCCACAGTATTCATCAAAGCTTGGGTCATTGACAGCAGGATCCCAGTTCTTTCCTTGCCAGCTGTCAATGCCGTAACCGACGACTGCTGCAAAGTCATTATCATAGGTAACGTTTGGGAGGCCGAAAGCGCCCTTGAGCTCGGCAGTGGTAGCTGGATCATGCAGACCGATGAGGATGTTATCTACCATGTGGGTGATCTTTTGTGTATATGCAACACATTCTTGATTTGCATAGACTCGGATAGGCTCGAAGTATTCCCAATAATCGTAGATAGCTTCAACAACACCGCTAGATGCAATGGTGCCTATTCTCTAGTTAGTCACTTGCGTCCTCTATCCTCCTCAGATTTTCAACTGACCCCAGAAAATATCTGGATACAACTTTCTCAAGAATGCGTTAAAACCACCGGCGTAGCTACCTCCATATCCGATATATGCAACGTTTGGAGCTGTTAAATTGAGATGCTCCTACATCGAAGTTAGTATAAGGGCTTTCATACATTCCTAAAATTTCAAGGGAAATTCGGCTTGAAGAAACATTTGAAGACAATAAAACATACCAGTCCAGCAAAAACCACGTTCTTCGCAAAATATGCCTCGTCAGCCAGCGCCTGGTCGGTGGTCAAGAACCGCAGACTCTCTGTGGAAAGATCAGGCACGGGCCAGCTGTCTCCGTAGTATCGATGCTCAAGAACAACGCCGATCCCGTGAGTGGCGATAGCCATATCATGGAGCAGACCCTTCTGTAAATATACGAGTCGTCCTGTGGCGTCCGTCTCTCCTGATTGCAGAACTATCACCGGTCCGCCTTCTTTGTAGTATGTAGCATCGAACCAATAGCGTAAACTGAACGTCCCGTCGCTGTGGGGTTCGTAGAGGGAGTCATTGTGGAAGTGGTCGATAGGAACGGAGATCGTGTATTCTGCGAGCACATCAGTTGGTTAACTGCAAAGACTTGGGGGGGGGGGGGTAAGTCGAAGGACTTGAAGTTTAGGGGCGACAAACCTGGGTATAGAAGAGTAGGGTCAGTGTCCCGTCTCGAGAGCTCCCTGGCTGAGATTGTGTTTCTCTGCAGTCACAGTCAGTCCCCCGGAGCTAGTCGCTTCTTCACGGATTCAACTCACCCTAACTTTGAGTTCAATTGCATTGTTTGGTGCAATTGCCTATAGAGGAATCAATATATATATGTTTCCAGGCCAGGGTCCCAGATGTCGGGCCATTCTTCGAGTCCATATTCAGCGTACCAGAGTTGTGCTCGCCAAGGCAACCAGCGCAATGAATGCGCCGATTTTGCTGGCCATCTTGGAGTTTCAATTGACTACATGTTCTCAGCGATGTTGTACAAGTATATGCCGATCTTACAGAGTCGTTCGGAAGGGAGATTGCGGGGAAAACTATTAATAAATTTCACGCCACTTACATTCTCAATTCAATCACAGTTCCTTAGCTCAAGCACAAAGCTCTTCCTCTCCTCCCTCATAATAGCAGGTCACGGCTCGTATATATACATATACCTCGTCCTTCGGTCCATTCTGCAGTAGGAAGCTCGCTCGGTGTACGTTAGCCAGAAGCAGAAGGTGTAAGCATGATCTCCACAGTACAGCAATATACCTTATCGCGTCATCGGTTGCTTCCCCTGGGAGCAGCTCTCAGAGGTTGAACCCCGCAGTGATCAGTTATTGATTAAGATAGAGGCGACAAGCTCTCCTTCACGCAAGCCGGAGAACCTTTGAAGTCAACACAAAGTTGGGAATGCCATCACGTGCACCCGGTTCGCCAACCCCCTGAATTGCCCCAGTTTTGACCTTCAACATCCCGTTTTGCAGCACAAAATATATGCCGAGGAGAGTTCCTTGCCTCGTGGCTGTTAATAGCTTCGACAACCATTGATTTTACCTGGAGAATCTTTGAGGCCTTCGAGTTGTAATTTGAAAATTTCCACCCCCCGGCCTGGATAGTCTGTCAGCACTAAGTAGACAACCTTAACCATCCTGGAGCTCCCCCTGTCTCTAGTCTGCTCTCTCTATCTTGTCTTGCGTATGCTATCTTTCGCCATGATAACCTTTCTAACATCTTCCTCAAATTTTCTATATTATGCAGCAAAGTTGTATCACATTCCTGACCTTTCAGCTGCTAAAGATAGAGAAGCAATTAAGCGTTTCGAATTCCTTTTATCCGTCTGAACCCCTAGCCTGCTCGTCAGCCGCAAACTGGCGCACGTCCGTATCGGGTACTGGGCTGGAAATGCTCCACCCCAACTGGCCCGCACCCTCTTGGCGGCCCCCAAGAACCAACATTGATGCTGGTGATGGGGGGGTGCTCCCGCCATGCGGCGCAGGATACATAAAACAAAAGGATGGACTCTTCTTCGCTGGCGACCTTCTGGTCGTCGCCGTCGTCGTTGTCTTACCAAATTACAGATATTTGGAGTCTTCAATACCTGTCCGTCTAAGCTCAACTAGTGCTTTCTGCTCATACTCTCTAACAGGATCTGGGGCATAATGTCGTACCCCAGATACGGTCCGGTCGAGAACTTCCCGTCGTTAGGTGCAACAGGTGCACAAGAGGGAGTGATCTATGGAAGTCCTGAATCGTATTCCCGACCTTTCCCTCAGTCATACAATGATCATGGAGATCTGGGTGCCGGTATTGAGATGGGAGGTGGAAGACCCATATTACCCCCCAGGCCAAATCAGCAACTACAACACGAAGAGAGCTCAAACACTGTTTACTCTACATCTTCAACCCTATTTTCAAGTTGGTTTGCCTGTTAGTTTCATGTCGAGACAAGTTGCTAATGTTCACAGGCACTTCTCCTGATGCGCAACCTTTCCTCCAGGATCCCATGAACAAGCTTGATTCCGTCTACGGTGCGAACGCCTTTGTTGCATACCAAGATAATACGAGGAAGCAGTTATGGCATATCTTAGCCGCGAGCACAATTCGGTGGCTAATAACGGCTGGACTATGTGCCGCATATATTATCTCGACGAGGATTTGGCAATTCAAAGGTGCTCAAAACGAAAACCAGAAGAGGTTATATAATACAATTACAACAGGCATCAGTATTGCGCTGGGTTTAAATGTCGCTAGTGCTTTTAAAGATATGGCTTTAAACATGCGTTGGCCTATTTTAAGCAGGAGGAGGAGGAATCTGGTCGAGGTGAGCAGTCCAAGAAATGTGCGAGGTCTAATACTGACTATTGTAAGCTTGATCTGATACTCAGTGCGGACAGCTTAACCAAGCTTTTCCGACTACTTTTTGTAACTCGGAGGCCTCTAGTGATTTTATGCTGCGTCATCTGGCTTTTGCTCAACTTGGTAGGAGCTCTTTCCTCAAAGGTCGATATATTCTGACTTATACAGGCGGCTCAAACAGGAATTGCTGTACTCTCTCTCACTTATAGCTTCGACATCGATTCAAATGGGGTCATGCTCACTCCTGGCAATGTATCAATCCCGGATTTATCGCACTTCTATCCTTTATCAGCTACTAAGCAACATAATCTTACTACTCCCGACGAGAAATATATGGCACATTTGTGAGCACACATATCCTCCTACAAACCCCTCCTAACTTTTGCAGGTACGGCCAGCTTACTGGTTTTTTCGGCATTAACGAAATTACAAGCACGCCAAAAAATCTAAGACCAGAGCCAGGTGCAATATATCAAGAAAGCTGGGCAATGCTTTGGGGAGATCGCTACACCAACAATACCCAACTTTGGTTTATCGATTCGCCATCGAAAAGTTTGGGCGTTTCGCCATATTCCGTCTATACTGATCGTAGCATCAACACAACTTATTCTTGCTCCAGCACACAACTCGAAGATCTCACAAATACAACAGGGACGCACTCTATTGAAGTGCCCGGGCAGGGTAAAGTCACATTCCCAGATATCACACCCTTTGCAAGCACTTTCTTCACAGACGCAAGCAACCAATGTGGAAGCCGCTGCTCGATCGTGGAAGCGTTAGAAATAAATGGCAACTCAACATGGTATTACACTTGTAATATCACGATGTCAACCACACAAAATGATCCCAATGGGTACTCGCATATCTCGGATGAGATGGCACTGATAGCAACAAGTTCCATAGCCCAATCCGGATACACCGATTCCAACGGAATTTCAGTGCAGATATACCCTTTGGATACCCCTTTCGGTATCCCCGTCTATGGAGACGAGTACGCACAAGGCGGTGCTATTGCCGAACATGGCCTTGCAGCCATTGCTGGCGCAACACTCTACAATTATCCATTCAAATCCTACTACGGCATGGCGCCATCCCAAGGTCAAGTACTAACTATGGGGCATCCGAAATACTTCTACTTGATCATAGGGCTCATCTGCGGTATTCATCTCGTTTTCTGTGTCATAGTTGCAGTGCTGAGTAATCGAGTCATGGTGGGGCCGGATGGACATTTGAGTATGAGTTTATTGCTGAGGCCGATTGCCGATGCACTTGATGGAGTGAGCGGTGGGAGGGAGAACAAGGCATTTAGGGATGCGAAGAGACAGACGCAGGTGAGGTATGAGAAGGCGAGGAATGGGAAGTGGATTTTGAATATGCTGCCTTGATCAGGGGGGTTAGCGAGGTAGGATTGGGGGCTTCTTTGTTAATGTTTCGGTCTTATTTGGGCGATTTCGATTGGGCGTGGAGGAGTTTTGAGTGATACCCTTTTACGAAATGTGGAAGCTGTACAATTTCATGAGAGAGAGCAGCTTGCCCGTGGGATGGAAATAGGAGGAAAGTACACGGTTGGAAGAAATCACTATTGGGAATGGAAGTTCTAATCGCACTAGGGTGAAAATGAGCATAGCTGGACGGGTGGGAGCATCATGATGATGAATGGTAATGATAATATGGGAAAGAGGGAGGATATAGATAGTTTTAGTTTAATGAATAAACACGAAGGCAGTTGATAGTATCCAGAAGAGTCCAAGGAACAGTCGGCAAATTACTCTACGCACTTTTATTAGATTATTATAAATTGGAGATTTAGTAGTACTATTTCACCTCTATTACAGATGCCAAGATCAAAGATAAAGCAAAACGGTAATTCGGGATTCGTCTCCTTGAGTATCCAATTAAAGATCTATATCCGTCCTATTTATTATTGGACTTAATCTTTCTTTGGTCCGATTGTATTGCCGAAGTCCACGTTTGAATAGATATTTTTATACTTACCTTCCAAAGAATAATATCTTTGCCGTCAACTCGCCAAGTGTTGCTTTTCTAGTACCATATAATGTCTCGGTATGGTGAGTCTCAAACTTGAATATTGTTCTATATATAATGTAGAAGGTGGTAAGGATGCAATTATCACTTCATCGGCTTAATGATTGCTTGTATCATATATCTCTACTTGTATCTATGGTTAGCATTTGATCCACCCAGCTTCGATTTCTGCCTGAATATAAAATTTTGAGTTTAGGGAGTGAAGGGGATTTGCATGATGCTATGACTAGGGGTAGGTTGTGGGTGAATTTATAGAGTGTGTGGGTAGTAGTAATATTCAACGTCGGTGGATCAGGATGAGGATGAAGTTCAAGTGAATTGAGAGCGGGTTAAACTGTGCGGGTGGGGTGAGTGAGTATGCTGAGAGCCGAAGGGAAAGAAAAGCCGATGGAAGGATATTTTAAACCCCCAGTTTAAAACAAAAGTAAAATCTCTCATTTACAAAAACAAGCTTCCTTTGAGCTACACTTCATCCGTCCTTTCGAATTGTCATATAATCTGTCGTTGTCAAGTGTCATAGTTTCATGTGAATGAGAAGATGGCCCAGTAAGGCCGAAACATCACAATTAACATACTTACTCACTGATTTCCAAAGCTAAGTTACGTGAGATCGAAAGGTACACAGGTCACAGTAGAAAGTGTTAGGATATTGATGTATAAGAGCAATAAAGAGGTTAAATTGTAGATTTTTGAATCTTGGTGAAGCCTATACTACTTCCTGATGTATTTATAGCCGAAAATCTATTCATGGCACAGCGGATTTGCTTCGATTTGGAATATAAATGTAAGTTGTAGAATTTGCTTATTTAGTAAAGATGAGACAGCAATGAAATTTTATTTTGCTACCCCGCATCAGGGATATAATTCCCCTCCTAGGCGATTTTGGGTCCAGCTACGGTTATAAAAGCCCGAGATTTTCAAGAGAAACTCTAGAGCATATAAGCAGTGCAAGAAAGATGGACATTTTCTCTCTCGCGTGAAAACGATGGGATAGATATTACAATCACAAGTAGATGAATCGCTTTCTTTTATTTGGCTTTATTTCGCAGCTCGAGTATAGAGTTTAAAAAGCATCTAATTCAAGACAACAAAGTTACCCAACCAATCATTAAGAACAGCAGGGTTCGACAGAAATTCTGTTATCAAGTCCTTTGTTGCTGTTGTCAAGTTTTAATAAAAGTGTAAGAAATGAAAGGGCTGTTGAAACTCCATGTTAATAAAATAAACCAAGAGAGAGAGGTAGACCAGAGAAAAAGGATTGAATCGGTAAAGAATTCCTGCCCTCGGAACTGTACGTGGTTCCCTCTGGCTAGCTAGTTATCTCTTTACAGCTATTCATGCCCTACCACACATATTTATGTTGAAAATCCAGGAGAGATAAGGGACCATGGGCCTCGTCTCAGGTTTGAAAATACCAAACAAAAACATTGAATAAAAAATTGCAATTGAAACTTACTAATTAACAGTGATCCGAATGTAAGCGAGTCATATAACCCAGCGGGTTGATGTTAAGAAATGAAATCCCCCACTTTTCTAAATTAAACAAACTTTAAGTAAGCCATTCTAGCTTGGGGTAATGACTAGGCCTTGGCTGGATAACCGCTTGTCATAAACATCATCTGGGAATTCAGCAATTTCGCCTCAACCAACCAAACCATCTTCAAACCTTTACGGTAGTATATATTTCTCTTTATTACAATTTATAGTTCAACCCAGCTTGCTTTCCACGGTATTCATTTCCACTCCACAAGCAGCGAAGGCGGCTGTCTTGCATCAGGAAACGTTACTTCCCACGCCGACATCACCTCGAAGATCTTTTCCTCGCCATTTCGCGCCATAATCTCCAGGCCAAATGGTCGGCCGTTGTAGGTTGAAAATCCCAGAGGAACACTAGCTATAGGATACTCGGCCAATGCCGCAACGGTTGGGAGAAGAGATTCGCCGGAAGCCATGATCACGTCGGTGTCGGTGCCGGTGCCGGTCTCTAGGAGTAGCTTCTCGACGCTGTCTCGCATGCTCTCCCGCAAGTACTTCAAACCGCTGACATTTTTCTCATGGGTCATGTCATCCAACAGTCCATTCTCAAGGATCCGCTAGTTGGATTATACTTGAACCGTCAGTGATTACCACCCACGAGAAAATGGGGCTAACTTCACCTGGTGGCAATTCAAGCTCTGCGTTCTCCTTGTTGAACTCGACCAAGTCTTTCAAAGTTCGCATTGTTGGACTATCAAATATAGCCAGATACCGCTCGATGACGAAACGCAATTGGTGTCCTAACTCAAATCAGAAAAAATGCTCGCCATTTCATGGGCAACACTCACTTGCGATTTGTGACATCTGCACTGTCTTGTATTTTTCTACGACCTCTGGGACAGTGGGTAAGGGTGCATCATAGACGACCTTAGCCCCAAGACTCTCAACTTTCCTCAAGGCCTCCCCTATTTCCTTTTTCTGTAATTCATAAGCCTAAATTCGAGGTACTTGGAGTGCTCGGGGAAAATCTTACATGCTGTGCGTCGAACTCAGGGTTAATGTGACAAATTTCGTTTGGAAACTGCCAAGTCTCATAATTCAGGGACGCAATTCCAATTTCTTTCCACGTTCTTTTTAGATGAGTTCGGAACGCTCTCCCAGGTAAAAGTATGTCCATGATATCGGCACAGTCTTCGACGGACTTTGCCATGGGACCAGCGCTATCGAAAGCCGCCCCTCCCGACTGTGTTCCGAACATGTTCACATCCCCCACTGTTCCTTTCATGCTATATAGAGCAGCACGGATTGCTAGTTGAACTATTGAGCCGTCGGCCTCCGTCCCAATTGCCAAAGGTGCAAAGCCGGCTGCTGTTCCAGAGGCGCTGCCCGAAGAAGATCCTGCTGGAGCCTAGAATTTGAGTCAGCAAGTGGTAGACGTTATATTGGGGATACAACCGTGTGGCCCTTCAGTGCAAACGACCCCGAGGTCGTCTCCAGCCCAAAGGATGGCGTAGTAATCAAATCCTGACGCACCGTATAAGCAGAGGAGCAAGATTGAAATGCTTAGAGCAATCCGAGATATCAAACCTTCAAAATGACAGGAATTCCGTGCATTCGTGACCTAGGGCCTGTCTTTGCTCTCTCCACATCCAGTTTCCTCGCCTCCTCAAGGAGAGTGTCTGCTGATGCGACAGATATCATGGCATTTAGCCGCATACCATCGTGGTTGTGACTCGCAATCTGCTTTAGGTACAGCTTCACAAGTTCCACACTTGTGACCTCTCTAACCTCGAGGAGCCGACGCAGGTCTCCAGCCGTGGCTGTAAGCGAGTCAAGGTTGTGACAGCATGCCATCTTGGTTGTCGTTGTTGTTTGAACACGGGAGATATGCGAAGGAAACTTGACTATAGGCCCGAGGAAAATAATATAGAACCCGCACAACAAGAAAGAGGAAAATCTTAGCTGGAAGAGCAGTGTGGGACTTGAAGAGATGGATTTCCTCACTTCCCCAGTCAAAAGTCAAAAGAACTGAAGAGCGTAAAGCTCAGTCATAATTATTTTATGAAGCCTCTTCGATGTGACGAAAGCATCTCAACTTGAGGTGTGGAAATCTTGAAAAGCACTTGGCTATTCTGCATTCAGCTGAGATGAAACTCAAGATTTCAGCAATGAGACGAATTAACCTTGCCCATCTAACTCCCTTAACGCCCTCTGTTGTATATTTCACTCAGCCCACTTGATGACCAGTTACTAACACCAAGACAACACGGGATTTATCCACCCCATTCCACCCCCCCTCCTCCCTCGCCTCGCAGCTAATTCAACCTGAGTCCATATACTCCTTCTGATTTTTCACTCACTTCACTCGAAGCTAGCATAGCATATATATATATATACTCCAAAACACAAGTATAACTGCGCCCAACCGTAGATACAATCTTCATCCTAAAACGACACCCCGAATTAACTTGACTTTTATTTCACCCGAAATAGAGGTCCGCATACTCGATCCAAACACCATTAAAAAACTATGCCGTAGCACGTTTACTAACCCCCCAATGCCAAAAAGAATAACACCCTCCCATATGATACTAGGCATGCATGTTACACCTTGAGTAAGCTTATTTATCCCTGTCCTCCTCCGCATCATCCTCCAACTCTAAGAACCGCCCTTCTTGTAGTGCCGTCTCCACCGGGTTCTTCACGCTCATCACTCCTGTCTTTTTTAATCTATCCTCGCTGTTAGCCTACGCTTTCAACTCCTCGACAACTAAAATATGAGGATGACGCGAAGGCGAAGAGGGAAAAGGAATACAAATACATACCTCTCAAACAAGACAAACAACTTCTCTGCCTCCATCTCTTTCTCTTCCTGCGTCATCTCATCGTCTTCCACCTGTGCCTCCATATCTAATAACTGCCCCGTCACGGGGTTCACCCTCCCCTCTAACAACCCCCTAGCCCCGCTATCATGGCTGCCCCTCATCCCACTACTACCCGAAGCACTATCACTCAGACTCCACGCTTCTCCCGCCGTCTGTGGAACCTGGAGGTTATGCTGAAACAGAAAACCGCTCGCAAACCCATACCCGACATTTCTCACAAACTTTTGCGCATCCATATCGCTCAACTCAAATAGCAAAGTGCTTGCAGTCTCTCTAACCTGCGGCGTCATTGGATTCGTAGAGAGGCGCAACAACCTCGAGGGCAGGCTAGTACCTCTCCCCAGAATCCCCTTTCTATCTTCTGCAGACGGGAGAAGCATTCTGTGCATCTGCGATTGTACTTCCCGCGGTGCAAGCGGATAAATCTTGCGAAGCAACGTAAGCAACGGACTCACATTCTGTTCTAGATCCTCATCTTGATACGCATTGATACCCTTCTCTAGGATATCAATCAGGCGGAACACATGGTCGCCGTGTGATCCCTTCGAACTACCCTTGGCAAATAAAATGGTTACATTATCTTTGGGCGAGAGATCGATGTTTAATAATGCATTAATTAACTGCCCAATTGGGGCATCAAACGGTTTGGAGCTTATGATTGGTTTGTGGGCCAGGAGAACGAGGAGGTGTGGCAGGGCAGGTGAGAATGCAATCATTCTCTGGGGGCAAAAATGTGCGATGTTGAACAAGAGTTTCAACGTTTCGACGAGCGCCATGTTTTCCATAGGATCCAACTCTCTGACTTTCTTTTGCTTTGTAATATATGGTTTCGCGTGCCTACCAATATTCGCACATATGATGGTCGCAAGATCCCGATGATCAATCAATGACTCGATGTCGATATTGGTATTGTAGGTTGTAAGGAAAATTATACGGGAAATGAGGAACTCGTTGTCTCGATTGTCACTCTTGAGCTTTAGACACATTTTCATCGAGTAATCTAGATCCACGAATATCTGGCGAGTCTCGGGACGGAGGAGCATGGCATTGGCGAGGCATCGGAGAGCGCTTCGAGAGGTGGTGGCAGAGGGGCTATTGAAAGCATGGCGGGTGAGGGTTTCAATGCCCTATACAGGTGTATATTAGACCCTGTTCGAGGTGGGAAGGACGAAGACTTACGTTTGGGGTAAAGATGGGATCCGCGTTCGTGGGATCGCGTCCAAACACTTTCAGCTGCTCCAGATGCGCATCTCGTTCTGGGGACGTCAGCAGATTCTAGGGCAGAGAAGGAAGGACTGACGATGCGGCAGTAGGGTAATCTTCTCCAAGTCCGACGATAATCTTCTCATCAATCTCGTCACCTCCTCCAGTTTTGCTACGACGATTCCCGCGTCAGCCAGCGCCCTCACGCCTTTCCCACACAACCTTACCTGGTCCCGTCAAAGTTAAATCCGACATCGAAGCGGATGTCCTCGCGCTGGAGGTCGACATTTTGTCGCTCATGATTCCGTAGATGATATAAAGGTGTGCGAACTCAGGGGGGGGGCGCCTTCTCCGCTTTCCTTCAGATGCTCTCCTGGTAAGTTTCCCGTCTCTACCATGAGATCAGGAGCTGCGAACGAACGGGCTGACGGATGGGTGGTGGCGTCCAGTGGTAGAGGCCCGACAAATGGTGTGCATCTACCCCTCGTCGAACGCGTAAAAGGGGCGTATAGACGATTGGATGTTTTCTTCGCACCAGCTTTGACGCGGCGGTCCTAGAAAGCTCGAGATATACTTCTTTGGCGCGAGGAGAGTGATCCGGCTTCGTGGATTATAGTCGCCAGCAGAAATTGTCCGCAGAGGGGCTGCGAGTCGACGGTCTCATCTAGCGCTGCAATGTGATGTGATGTTGGATCAAAGTGCAGGTCGGAAATGGCGGGGTTCTCCAGACTTTCACAGGGTGGGAAGCCCGTATGTGAACAAGGTTCGGCTCCCAGGTTAGGCTAATTACGTACTCCGTACCATCGGTAGCCGGCTAGAGGCTGTGTTCTCGCTCGTACGTACGTAGAATCCCGGGTCGGCAGGAATGTCCCGGCCCGAACCCAATTCCAAACCTTGGGGACTGATGAAGAATCTTAACTTTCGTCACGACGGAAACGATGCAAACTATCGCTTATGACTTTCCTGAGGTTTATGCTTTGGCGTTGTTGTCTTATATCCAACGAGCATGTGCTACGCGAGAGGCGGCCGAGGGCGTGGCTGCTGGTGGCGTTGTCTCTCTCTTTGAACTGTCAAAGGAAGCTTTGCCATTCAGGCCCCGTTGTGGATATTTCCGCCACTGGATGCTTCTCGCCAAGTGTGGTGTGGCATACTGTAGAAGGCAGAGGTCGAGGGGAATCGATGCTGAAATATCACTTAGAGCTCTTGGTCCGGTAGGAGGCAAAGCTTGAATCATATCCATTGATACCTATGGAGTACTACCCATCATCTGGGTATTCTCATCGACCAAACTCTGCGAGTATTTGCAAAACTTCTGGACATATTAACCGTAGAAGCGCAACAGAAATGCCATCCATGCAAAGCCTTGCAGGTACAAGGATGAATATCGAATCCTCGAATCCTCGAAACTTCATCCGACCCCACGCCGTCGCGATATGGTCGTACCCTTGCCCCCCGCCGGAAATTAAAGGAAAAAACAGCCAAATAGTGTGTCCCGACATCCAGGTCGTCCGTGTCTTCCACATGGTAATACTGCTACGCCCAACCCTAAGCTACAACATATCCTCCGTATGACCAACCGTCCCATCTCGCCTAAATTCTCTTCTTGTAGAGGGAGAAATACCGTACATATAAATCCAGCAATCTGCACCTTCGCATTGACATGGCTCGATCTGGAAAAAGTCCCACAAAAAGAGAGCGAGAAACAATACGCCATTTCCCACTCTTGCATATACTATAAGCTGAATGGGTGCGGGGAGGGCATAGCAAGGAACAGACGAAAGAATCGAAGCTGGCATAAAAAAGAAAGGGAGAGGAATGAGAGGCGAGTCCTCAAAAGAAACAGGCTTGTGGGAATCTCAAAGGCTCGCGTTCAGGATAGTGAAGGACGACTGAGAGAGCATCGGCAAACATAGCAAGGAGGTGTATTCATAGACGAAATACCAGGACGTAACATCTGTAAAGAACACTGCAAATCGAGATGGGAATCGGAGGGTGTAATAGGATGGAAGCGAATGTGATGATATGATTGCCAGATGGGATGATGGTAAAAGAGCGAGCACTGTCTGCCCACCATGGCACGTGCAAGCCCGACCTCTTCATGAGCTTTGAGATAAGCAGTTCTCGAGGCATCAACTCAGGCGAGCAGCGGAGATCTAAAGTGCCTCCTCGGTGCACAAACAAGAGCTCGTGAAAATGCAATTGTGCAAAAGGTCATAGTCATACTCGAGTAGTCATGCCCGTCTCCCATCATGCGCAATGGCGGTGAAGGATGTCTAATCACGTGTGGCAGATCGGCCTTATCCACTCAACGCGAGAACACCACGATCACCATCGAGGCGCCAACTCAATATCGCGCTTTCTGACTCCACCAGCCGGTAGGGGAGCCAGTCGACCTCAAATCCCAACCTTCCCCGTCTTCAACGCCAGAGAGGGCCAGAAGATTACCGGCACGACTCTTTATATCGAGGAGATGCGATAGAACGATACGATCACGGGTCTCGATGAGGTCGAGATTCAGGCCGACTCCTCTTCCGCCAAACGGCTCGCAGCTATGGTCCCGATCCTATCACCACAACTCTCTCCGAGCCAACTCACCCAGAGACCTCCCACCCCCCCTCGAGAATCAAACCGCAACGAGACGAACAACGCCTTGCCTTCCCGACGCTCTGTGCTTCGACAGCAGCCTCTCGCCCAGCGGGTCTCGACAGGCTCCAATCCCGATCTCAATCCTAATCTAACTCCCAACTCCTCCCTCGAGTCCCCCAACACCCCCAACGTTCGCAAGAAGGTTGAGTTCTCCCACTTGACCGAATATCAGGATAGCCCGACAGTTTCCCAAGACGGCAGGTCTCTTCTGGGACCTCTACCGCCATCCGCCGAGCGAAAGCCGACCAAGTCGATTCTGAAGCCGTTCAACCATGGAATCTTCGAGCAAGGACAAAAGGGCCTAACAGGAATAACGAAGCTTCTCCCTCCACATCATCACGCGGATTTTGCGACTATGCTGGAATCGATTTGCCAACAATTAGCTGGAGGGGATAGGAGTGATCGGATAGATGCATACCTGATGTTGTCCGGATCGCTCAAGGCATCAGATAATATCCCGGATCTGGACGCCTTGAAGGACAAGATGGGCCTTCTCCAGGACTTTATCCAACGCGATCAATCAGAGAAGACGGACCAGGGCAAGCTGGACTCTGCTCTAGCTATACATGCTCTTCAAGTTCTCTCGAGCTTTCTGCACAAGCCTGCAATTGCTCGACTCCTCACGGCAGATTTCGGTACATACATCGTCGAACACTCGATAAATGGATTTGGGGACAATCTGTTGCCGAAGGATGTTGTGAAGAATTTGCTTTTCGTTCTCGCCCAGCAAACCTTCTCTTCAAAGGTTATGACCCAAGAAAGAATAGGACGCCTGCTGATCGCCTTGCACGACCTCGACCATCACGTTAAGGGTAAAAGTATTGTTGTGGGGCGGATCAGTACATATCGAGCACTCATTCGGCAATCCAGAGGTTACATGATCTCAAATAGCATCTGGCTTAGCGATTTGTTTACGGACATGCTCAGCAGCATCAGAGAAATCCGATCGCAGGCTATTTCATTTGGTCTCGAAGCGTCTTTTTCCCTCGGCCTAGAGGATAGCGCTTCTAAGGCTGTCCACAACCTTTTCAAGCTTGTTCATAAGGACGGGGCGAAGTTTGCCGAATACTATGCTCACCGTCTCCAGGAAATGGTTGGAAAGAAAGAGGAAAGCCAGCAAGTACCTCAGATATGGAGCGTCATCATTCTCTTCATCCGCAGCAAACGGGGAGTTTTCGACCAATGGCCATTTATGAAACCATTTTTGGAGGTGCTCCAATTGTGTTTCAATTCGAGTGATGCACCTACCAGACTCGAAGCCAACTATGCATGGAACCGGTTCGTTTATGCTGTTTCCCCCGACGAGAAGACGTCTTCCAGTATGAAAAAAATGCTTTTCCAAGCCCTGGTTGGACAATTAAAGCGGCCTCGAAAGTCAGTGTCTGGTCGCAAATCTACATTGAGCAGCATTTACAATCTCCTGTATTATGCCTTTAAGCCGAAAGCTTCTTCAACCCAGATTGACCTATACTGGGATGAATATCTGGCTCCATTGGTAGCTAAATGTTTAATTTCAAGCCCCAACGATTCCCCCAAAGACGATATCCAGCGAGAATTACAAAGGCAGGATGCTACAGATGCTTGTAAAATTTTACAATCGCTTTTTGATTTAACTACTAGGAGAACGTGGACGGAGACACGTGCGATGGACAATCTTTCAAATACTATGGACGTGAGCGAGCTTCCCGCGTTAGACTCGAAATGGCTTAGGAAAAATTCCGTGCGCGTTTCCTCGCTGCTGTCGCCACTTATCGACAAGCTATACTGGGATCTTGGTGAGGATTCGGTAGTAACTCGACTTTGGTATTCATACATCATTTCAATCGCGTCACCAGCTGCTATGGAAGTCAAAGTATCAATTGACACTATGTCTTCCATTGCCACGACATTTAGCTCCCTATACCGTATATGGAACGCCGACAAATCCACGCTGGGAGCTCTCTCGTATTGTAGCGCCGCTGCGGTCAGCACGACTTTCTTAAGAAGTTTCGAAAAGCTTGTGTCGGTTCTTATCTCGGGACTTGGTTTACTTCCTTTCACTGAGAAGCTTCTATCTATATCGCACGATACCTTTATTGCCGTCGCCACTCCTTCACAGCAGCCTAAGAAGATTCGCCATCAAGTCAGGGCTCCTTTCCACCATCTCATTATGCTTCTGACATCCATTTCCCCTGGACTTATGTATGATCAAAAATTCGCTCAGATGGTTCATCGTATCTTGTTTCCCCTCTTCCAAGCTAAATTAACAAGCAAAGGTCAGATGAAGCTTGTTCAGGATCTCCTAGATCTACTCCCAGCAGCGCCCAATGATGCAACCAGGCTCATCTGGCAAGTTTTGGCGGGATTTGCCTCCAGCGCTGTCGATATGAGAGATAATAAGGAGAACAATGAAAACACTGAGCAGCCACTCGGAGTAGATTATCGAAATTCTCTTCGAATTCTTGAAATGGGTGTAAACTTTTCTCCCAGCCAGCCTCTTCCTGGCTGGAAAGCTTTATTTGAGACTTTAGCAACATCGGCGACACTAGATGCTGGCGAGGCCGGGAAAGCCATTGCAATCATTGAACCACTGGCAAAAGGCTTCACTACGAGGTCACCCGCTGTAGAGAGCTCACCTGTTAGTTTGCAGTACTATAACCTGCTAATAATAAAGGCCATCTATCCCAAAGACCGACAGGCTCTTGACGCAGCGAGAAAGCGACTCTGGGGAACTGGAACTGTAGGCCCCAAAACCGCAACATTCGATCCATATATTCACCTGTACAATTATATGCAGATGACTTTGGACTCTGGATATGTCTCGTGTCCAAAACAGAATTTAAGCTCATATTCCGATATGATATCTTCAACGACAGGATTTGTGAAACGTTGTCCTCTTTCATTACTGATGGGACTTCTTACAAATATCCAGGAGAGTATTGCGCGCTGGATTATTGATAGCGAACTGAAAGTCAGCGGAGGCAACACATTAGGCCAAGCTGTAAGTTCTGTCTCCATTGAAACCTTTTCTTCACTAACGTGTTAGATCACTTCTCTGTGGTCCACAGTCACAAAAGAAACGCTCCCTCAGCTAGTAGCAATATATACACACACCATAGTACTTGCTAACCTGGAACCTCTAATTTGTTCTGGCTTCGAGAGCAAGCATACGTCTATAGTCAATGAATCCATTACGTTTTGGAATACGACCTTTGGTCACTGCGAGGATGGCTTGGAATACCCGGCAAGGTCTAGGGAGACGCTTTTGAAACTTCACTCTGTTGCCGATATCCAGTTGCCTTTCTTCCCTGAGAGTCTAGAGACCGAAACCCCCGTACAGGAACGGCAGCCGCTGGATCTCATTGATTCTCAGAATGATACGACCCATTATTCTGGTCTCTCATCAATCAGCTCGATATTTGCCAAGAATGCTGCTCCACATTTTATGTACTCTCCTCAGACACGAATGCGTTATTACTCGCCACAAGTTGTAATCGCTGGGCGGTCATCTTCTCGCAAGCGATCTCGTGAAGCCACACCCGACATTGGCAATAGAAAATCCAGAAAACGAGATATCACGCCTCGAATTCGTCACGATGATTCTCAGGTCCAGTTCGAAGCTATTGAATCCTCACCAATGTCAGACCGAATTGTCGACTCGCAACTTTTGACGGATAAACAGAAGGAAGTAAGAGAACGGCAAGAGGCTGGTGCGGCCATGTTTCCAGACCTGCGTTCCAGTACAACCACGAAGGGGAAGTTTGTGGACAAGTCGCCAGAGCCAGAATTACCTACACATCGATCGACGTCCAAATTACGAATTACTAGCTCCCCGATTAAACCACGGCAGAGCACACCAACATTTGTCTTGCCTAGCGATGATGATAATTTCATTGCTTCTTCTCCCACCCCTACAAGACCTATCCGCCAACCTACCCTTCCTGACCCTCCTTCGTCACCGCCTGAATCTGTGGTCGAGACGCCGAATAGAAATTATGAAGCTGAATTGCCTTCGCTCTCCGCAGAGGATACGCCAGAGCCTGAAAATGACACGACATTGTCACTTGATCCTTCAAGGCAGATTGATCCGTATGCTGCCGAAAACAATCGACCGGTATCAACATTCGATACCACCTCTGACCACCTCGAAAGCTCTCCAATTGACGACGAGGGCCCTAATTTCCAGCTGCAAGCAGAGGAGATGGAGCAACGTCGACTAGACCAGTCACTTGAAATTGAATCTAGTGTCCAGATAGCGAGAACCCGACCACAACTACCGGCGTCAACAATCTCGGATTCAGTTCTTGCTCTTAAGCCACCTGGTTCGACTGTAGAGCCTGCTTCCGAGGCAGACCCTGGATATCTTGACGCACTTACCAGCCCCGCTTCGTCCGATAAGCAAAATGCTAACGAAGAAGTGTTTGAGGATGCTGTCTCGTCACCACGGCTGAATATCGCGAAACCCCCTGCTGAGCAAACCTCCTCGCCTTTTAGTGACTTGGATGTAGATGAGTCTAGTATTCTAAGATTGATGAATGAATTTGATCAAGGCTCTGGTCAAGCAAAAAGCAATCTCTCTTCAGAAAACAAAGAAAATCAACCCTGTCGGACGCCTGATTCGTTTGAAAAGGTCCCAGAAGTCCCTCCGGGAGAACTACTTTCAACATCCAATGCCCCAAGTTCCGCAAACACACGCAGCTCTCCGAAGCAAACACAGTCCCTTGTTTTGCAAGTTGTCCAAGATGATACAAACCCCAAATCTTCATTAGAAGGGTCGAAGCGGGCTTCTTCCATTCTTTCGTTAATCCCAGAAACGCCAGGGCTTCAGCTGAATGAGGATTCAACCAGGTACATCATCGACGGGGATGAATATGATCCTGCAGACACGATTGTTGTGGATACTTCTGTTCTTGAAGATGCGAGAAGACCTAGATTCAAACGAGGGAGTCCGAGGAAGAGGCACGCTCTGTATGGCAGGAAGAGAAAACGTCAAGAAAATGTGGCGGAAGGGAGTGAAGTCCCTGAAAGCCAGGAGGGTGAGATTCCAGGTCAAGGTACGCGAATAGGTATTCGATTTGTTGAGGGGTGCTAATTTGAGATCAGAAGTGTCACTTGCCAGAGAACCAACATCTAAAAAGCGAAGAGGACGAGGGCGGCTGCCAAAGAACCTGTCCTTACAACTACAATCACAATCGCAATCTCGAGAATCTAGTCAAGCTACTCCACAGGAGGCATCAGGATCGAACCTCTCGGCGATGGACTTCGAGCTCACTATGGCGGGTGAAAACGAGCAAGGGGACGAGAACGATGGCGGGGCCAAAGGAGATGCTGAGAAGCATATGCTTGAGGCACCAAATGTTGGAGAACTTCCATCCGGGAATACCGGTAGAAGTGGAGCGGAGCCTGTTGAGGCTCCTGGCACCTCCGCCATCGTTGGGCAGACCCTGTTGCCCGACGAAAACATCGAAATGGCTCCCACAATCTTGGACCAGCCGGATGGCCAGAATAGTGAGGATGCTGCAAATACGACAATCGATGGGAGCAGCTTCTTTGATAAATCGAGCTTCGTGGAAGAAAAGGACGATGATCTTGTTGAAGAGACTGTACTCGGGACTTCTTCGGAGAAGGCTGTCACTTCGCCCGCTTTTCTCCCACCAGATGACTATGATGCAAATGCAGAGGCTACGGTTGAAGGGGGAACCAATCCTGCGGTACAGGAACAACAGCCAGAAGTACCGAGCCCACCCGTCTCGATACTTCAGAGTGTGAAGGATACGTTGTCAAAGGTCATCTCTGATCTAAGGGCGGCAGTGTTGAGTAAACCGGAGGTGAATGAGTTGGAGGATATGCTATTTGATGCGAAGAGGACCTTATATGATGCGGAGCTGAGGGGACGACAGCAGGGAGAGCCATCGGGGACACCGTGAACGGTTCTATTGCATGGCGATGGAGTTTTGGAATAGAGGTTTCCGGGAGAAAATAGCTGGTTTGTTATGGTTTTAATGTACAGTGATAGGCGATATTGACGGAGGAGGCTGTACAGACATGGAATAGAATAATGAGGCACAAATACCGGGTTGCATCAGTTGTTGGGAGGAGTTAGGACTTTTTTTATAACGTCCGGAAAATTACATTGGAGATGCGAAGAATAGAATATATTCGCATACTAAGTGTCCCATGAGCCGCGATCCAACCTTGGCTTGCAATTCCACTTCCTTCCCAAAGATATTCATACCATACATGTACAAGACATGATAGCTCGCATTCCACCCAACACCACAACATAGAAGCTCCCCGATTATTTTTCCCTTTCAGACTTAGGGAAAGTATAATTCCGGGTTGTCCCCTGGTGTTTCAGATTAATGATGCTATGCAGCTTGGTATCACACTCGCTAACATCCCACTCAGTTGCTACCTGCACCCCGCTACTAGACCTTTGTTCATGTCACCTTTCCCTCCTTCTCTTTGAAAAGCACTTATAGTCTCTACTTCATCGCATCGAGATTGCTATTGCCCGCCCGTATACGATCTACACGATTGAGGAGAAATAACCTCACTCCTACGACCACACTACCCTCCGCTGACTCAACAGAGACCTAAAGGTGGGGCGACGCTCCGGAGAAACAACACCTCACTTCGAATACCCACTGACATTAACACAGAACCATCTTCAAGCAAAACCAAGGAAGCTCTCAAAGCAAATAAGAAAGCCAGACAAAATGGTCGACCGCTCAAACAAACCCTCGGCGCTGGCAGCGACGTCGGTTCTGCCGCCGCAACCGCTGATCAATATCACCCACGACAATTCGCGGGTCAGCGCTGTGCTGCCCACGGGCGAGAGCGTGGAGATATTGTTGTATGGAGCGACGATCAAGAGCTGGAAGGACGCGGCGGGGGTGGAGAAGCTGTGGGTGTCTGAGAAGGCGAAGACGGATGGGAGCAAGGCCATGCGAGGGGGTGTGCCTGTTGTGTTTCCGGTAGGTCTTTCCAGATGTGCTAGGGGAGGGAGGAAAGCTAATGGGCATCCTTACAGGTCTTCAGCACTCAGCCGGATCATCTGTCGACTGCAAAACTCCCACAACATGGGTTCGCACGCACGAGCAGATGGGAGTTTTTGGGAAAGAGCACGAGTGAGAGCGTGGAGGGGGTACAAGGGAAGGCCGAGGAGGGTGTCAAGCTCGACTTCGGACTTGGCCCACAGAATCTGAGCGAGGAGTATAGAAAGGCGTGGCCTCATGCGTTCGGCTTGATCTATAGCGTTACGCTAGGACAGAAAGGTTTGGGCACGAGTCTTGTGGTGAGAAATGAGGGGGATGTCAAGTGGGACTTCCAGGTGTTGTTCCACACCTATTTCAGGGTTGATGTAAGTCTCCAACGGCGATTGGGGGAGGGAATGGACTCTTTTAACAGTGCTGTGCATAGGATATCTCAACCATCTCCATAACCGGCTTGGAAAGCTCTCCATACGTCGACAAGACACACGGCGACGCGAAGCTCACCTCGCACAAGTCGGAACCCATAGTCGTCAAGGCCGAAATCGACGGCATCTATACTCCTGCCAATGGACCCAGCGTCCCGGTCGTGATTAACGAGGGAGGAAAGCCGAAGATGAGCCTTGTCCGGGATAACTTGACGGAGGTCGTGGTCTGGAACCCATGGACGAGCTGCACCAAGATCGCCGACTTTGCGCCAGTGGATGGGTATAAGAATATGGTGTGTGTGGAGCCGGGATATGTGGCGAACTGGAATGTTCTGGAGGCGGGCGAGACTTGGGAGGGAGGACAGAGGATCATCTTGAATTAGGATGGTGGGCTTATGTGGTGATGAGTGGGGGGGGTTAGTCGGGCCTCGGACGCAATTGAAGGTGACGATGGGGGCTCTCATCTCAGGTGGCCGGTTTCGATTTTCAAGTGTCGCACGGAATGGATGGGGGGATGGTTGAAAGATCGGGGGATCATTTAGTGAATTCAAGTTTAGTCTCGATCACGTTTCCTCCCTGTGCATTTTTTCCTTTTTCTTTTGCCTAATTTTCCCGCGCGTGGTGTCTAGTGATGACCACTTCTCTATTAAACGAACCACCTCAAGTGAAAGCTACGGGTTGAACTGCCTCTCGTATTTTGAACGTTTCTCAATGATGACGCTTCATCTAATAGTCGACGCCAGGTTACGCCTCGGATGTGTGATTTGGTTGAGCTTAGAGGTAGGTGGCTGCATTCCTTGGGAAGGGTATCTATAATAAATACGAGATATGGGATGATGAAGTCCTCGTCGCGACAAGATATCGTCCTTACGATCAGGAGGCAAAGAACCGATTTGTCTAGCTCAATTCTAAGAGAGGTATTATGCTAGAAAGAGACGTTTGTTAGGATGCGGGTTTCTGGATGGGGAGTAGGGTGGCATGGTTGTGGTCGAAAAGAGAATAGGGATGTGTATAGGATACAGAGGTGTAGATATCGACTTCTTTTTTTGAAATCTCTACCGGTTGTGTTGTTGTTGTTAACGGGGTTTCTTTTACTGTGGTTTGGGGATGGTGGTTTGCGGATGGGGTTCCATGGTGTGGTTTATGGTGGAGGGATTCCGGACGGGGCGGGCGGCGGGCAGGTGGAGTGGAGTGGAGTGGGTTGGAAGGAAGCAGGTGAAGTGTCGTTATTTAGAGATGTTGGAAATAGTAGAGGCAGTTCAACCCGTGGCTCTCGCTTGGGGTGGTTCGATTGATGGAGGGGGGTTTTGTTTTAGGTGGGATTGATATTGCTTGGTTTGGTATGGATTGGTGTGGAAAGGTGAGGTTTTCTGTTCTATATTTATTTATCTGGGTGGGTGTGATGGTATTGTTTAAACTTTTTTCTTTTTTTTTTGGTGCTTTTAAGAGGGGTTGGAAGACTGTGGGAAAGGTTTTATAGTTAGTTATAAAGTGACTGTCTCTCTTTGCCTGGTTTGTTTATTTCAGTCGCGGTCTGATTTTTGGTGGAATGTTTAGGGTGAATTAGCTGTCTGCTTTTTTGTTTGGGTGGGTAGTTGGAATGGGGTATAAATAAGGGATTTGGATTTGGAGTTTTGAAACGGAGAAAGAGAGATATGGTATTCGATACCTCGAACGCACAAAGGGGAGGGATAGTGTTGGGTGCCAAGAAGACTCTCTTCTTGTGGATCCTGTGGTCACAAGACGGGCGATATAGAGCAGAATTATAGAGGGAGGGTCTTTCGTGCGTTGGCGCTTAATTGCTCGTCGTTAATAACGGGCGGGCCTTTTCTCGTTGTTGGTGTTTTTATGGTTGGCGTGGGTGGGTCGGGAAGTGGGGACGAGCGAGCAATCAAGCTCATAAACGGATGAAAACTGGTGATGGAGAAGTAAAGGTATCAAATGACTCGTGCGGCGTTGCAAATGCGGTACCAAGCAACACGGAAATAACAGGATTAGGCTCGGTACGGGATTAAAACTCTAGCGCTGTACTTGTCCGATTCAAACAAACAAACAATCGCAGGAAAGCTTGGGTTGGTTGAGGTGGGCTTTGTTTCGTGGCGGTAGAGTTTAGATGAATAATGCCAGGATCGTCTTATAAGGATCTAATGATCTGTTTATGACTTCGAGTGGAATCAGGCTCAGGAGCTCTTTGCATTCGGCTAATTCCCAAGCGGCTCTTTTGAAAGCAATTATATTAAATGCTTTGTTTGAGCATCGCACTCAGGCCTATACAGCCAGCCGTAGCTGGTTCTGTTTTCTCAAACTTGAATACAAATTGTACAGTCTTTCATTACTTCTTGAATCTATGAAATATGAAATATATGCGGATACATATGTGAACACTAGCGGAGCTATTTCGTTCCTTTCCCATCTCAGGCATGTTGATACTCTCAGGGTCGATTTTATATTTTATACACCATTTCCCAGCCCAATCAGGAACCCATATTAAATCCGACAGAAATTGCCAACGTGCTCTCATTCACTGGAATGCTAAAGTAGCTCCCATCATTGGTCGAGCCCGATGCCCCAGTCCCCGTCCTGTCCCAAACTACAACTCCATTCAGATAAACCTCTACACTAGAGTTTGTGACTGGGACAGAAACCAAGCCCTCTGTTCCGGTCGGGACGGTTGCATTTAGGGAGAACAGCCCAGATGTAGGATCATTAGTCCAGGAAACAGACACATTCCCTGTTGGTGTAGGCACCTGTCCCTTCGCCCACGTTACATCTCCAGGGGCCGGTTTGATACTCCAACTACTAAATCCAGGCCCCGTAGGAATAACACCCAAAACGTAATTCGTAAGCGCAGGAACGATGCCAGTAGACCATCCGTGTGCAGCGGAAGTATAGGCTCCCTCATACATCGACCCATTATCCCCAATTCCCTCCCAAAAAGTGATCTCGGGATCATGAGAACTCATCCACCCGTACAACCTCCTGATCTCTTCCAAAGCGCTCTCCCCAAGTCCAGTCGCAAAGCGGGCTTGGATCTCAAAATAGGAGATAAACGCATACACGCGCTGTGAGTATCCCGACCCGACGACATCGTTGTCGTAGAATGAGTTCCCGTATGAGCGTGCGTTGTTGGAGGCAAGATAGGAGAGGACGGAAGTCGCAATGGTGGCGTTTGCAGCACCGCTGAGAATGGCGATGGAGTTCCCGTCTTGGGCGTGAGTGGCACAGGGCGAAGAGCCGCAGTCTCCATCGAAGAAAGCGCCCACAGACGTGTCGAACCGGTGGGTGTTGATGGCTTCAGAGACATTCTGTGCTCGAGCTGTCCAACGTGCAGCATCATCGTCATGGCCGCCGAGAGACTTGGCGATAGAAGCGGCATTGTTCAGGGCAAGGACGTAGAGAGCGTTGTAATATGTTACGGCACCAGATCGTGAGAGAAATGCATAGTCTCCATAGCCGCTTGTGCCCCCAAGGCCTTTACTGAGGAGTTGTGTTGTGTTATCTGTGAGAGAGGGGTAGAAGCTATCTAGGACAAGGGCAATATTGGGATAGTATTGTTGAGCGTAGGATGTGTCTCCAGTGTACATCAAGAGGTCGTAGCTGCAAGTTACCCACCAGAGAGGATAATCTAGAAGTGGTAGAGTGTAGTCATTGATGCTGGCTGGAGGAATCCATCCATCACTTCTCTGGTGATCACCCAAATCTGCCAGTACGTCTCGTGCAGCTTGAGGAGCGTTGTGACTAACGTATAGAGTTCTTGCAGAAACAGCAAGATCTCCTACGTACGGGTCCCGATCTCTCTTTGCGCCATCGAAAATTACAAGTTTCCCAATTAGAGAAGCACTCGCGGAATTCCTTGGGTCGGTATCATTAACTCGAAATGTATCGGTACACAAATCATTGGTGTAAACCCCATCAAACCACCATTGATTGAGCTGATCATCCGAAGATTCAAACCAACCCGTGAAAGTGTCGGCGGTCCCGAGATAGCCAGTAAAGTCCAGGGACATGGAATCGATTGAGACTTGGCCGTATGATGAGGTATAAGGTGAATCTGCAGAGAGTGCATCAAGATATATTCTCATGTATCTGAAGCCATGGAATCCATCGGCACAGACTTGGCTTCCATACTGGCAACCATGAGTGTCGATCCAAGTGTATGGGTCCGGCTGGACGGCAATCTGTTGATGTGAGAAAGTGATACATGAGACTTAAGGGGGATATTTCTTACTTGGTCGCTGCCTGGAGTGATTGCATCTCCCTAAGTCAACGTTAGAACGTTTTTTTTTTGGAATAACCTATCGTGAAGGACTTGCATTGTATGATCGTGAAAAATCACTGGTATTCCCGAGGAATTCCAAAGTCTCGGAAAATGCCAGCCTGATACCCGGAAGACCTGTCGTTGTATTGGAAGCTCCCCCAAAATTTATCGAGAGAAAGCCGGCAATATTCTGGCCCCAATCCACAACAATCATAGGAGCAGTATCTGGCGATGTTGCTGTTGCAGGTGTTCTCGTCAAAATTGTTGATCCGTTTCCCGTCAAAAATCCATCTTCATTGGTGACATCCCCTACTGTGTAACTAGACAGGACGCTCATAGGCCGTATGGTTGTACTTAAAGGGGAGCGAACGTACTTCTCCCAATCACCGGTGGTTGATACATCCGTTGCTGATGCCTCTGTTGCCAACACTTTTGTCGTTGATGCCTCTGATGTTGATGCCTTAGTAGGATTTGGCTGCCAATGATGTCGAGAATGTTTAGCAGTTATAGTATTGATACCGAAGGACAACAAAAGCACAAGCGACAGTGTAACATGAGACACCATTGCAGTGATAGTCACGACTTACAAAATGATAACAAAAAGGGTAATGAGCGAAACTCAATTGCATCGGGAAGGCTAATTTGTCTATATATGATATCTCAGCCTTCACAGATCCGCATCTTGTAGATCTGGGGGAAATTAAAGGTTCCGGACCTGGTTGAAGGAAGAGGCGCGGTTATTTTCAAGAGCCATACCTTGTACACGAATCAACCTTCAACCCCTCAAACCAATGAAAATATCAAGAGCGTACGTGAAACAATGCATTATGTCAAAGTGAGATGACAACGCATGAAGAGGATCATTAGAAAGACGATGGCTTGCATCAAAATGACCAACGATCGGCAAACCAAATCGCCTCCTAAGTTTCCGATGATTTTCGCATCCGCATCAGCACCGTGTTTGTTTTGCGGGGTAAGCTAGCTAACCTAATTGCTAGTCGTGTTAATAGCTGCCGAGGGTCGTCAGCTCTTTACAACAGATTGATGATCATCAACTTCAAATACTCTTCCAGTCTCCTTCATCTTTGAAGCCAAAGAATGGGACATTACTTACACTCGTGTCGTCAACTAGTGAGGAGGGAAGCCTGAGCAGTCAGAGTCTATAAGTTGGCCGAGAGGCTAAGCCTCGGGACTTACCTTGTCTCAAATCGCGAGTTTTTTGTCAATAATGTAATGCGAGAGTTATTTATGATGCCTTGCGTTCTTTTGAGAAATTGATATCTGTTCTAGCCTTTTCAAAGCTTTTGTTTGCGGCTAAAGTTTCAAAGGTTCAAAATCGTAATTGTCAGTCCAAGAGAAGTCAATCTTTCTCCCTCGTTCTCATTCTCGCTGTCACTCTCGCTCTCACTTTCGCGGCTCCTCTTTCCCATACGTATACACAAAACTACTTCGTAACAAGGCCCTTCTCACTAAGTGTTTACTCCGTAGACAGCTCCCGGGTCCTCACCACGTAATTTTCGCAACCAGACTTCAGACGGGTCTGCCTGAATTGTTCAAACGCTTGGAGGGGAAATTTTAATCTCAATTGATGTTACGTCAAGCCCCCTAACTTCTCAAGTGCTTTTTTTGTCGAAGAGCAGCTGAGCTCACTCGGGTCGAGGCTTCTGAATTAGCCCCCAGTGTAGGCCGTGGCATAGGTTTGTACTGCACAATTATCCTCTAAGCAAACGTTAAAGCATCGTAGCTCTTAAGATTCGGTCAAGGCTCTTTACATGACCGGGATACTTTTACTTACTTCAAAAAAGGGGTCAGGGCCTCCTTGCAACACTTCTAATTTAGCCCTCTTCAGTAAACGAAAAAGGCAAGAGAGACTAACCTACCGATGGAACTTTAAACTTCTTACTTACTCCTCTGTTACTATTTCAGATCCTCTGAACGATCGAATTTCTATACTTCATCGTCGGATTGTTACCATCGCCGTCATACTCAGCACTCTCGCTTCCCCACAAACACTGCGGAACGGACGGCAAAGCCTAAGTTCCAACCTCACAGAACCCAACCCACCACAACCTCTTTTATGTCACCTCTTCCTCACACATCTAGCATCTTATTCCGCATGGAAAACCAACTACCAACGAAACAATATTGGATAAGCCCCTTGATTTCTCTTCCATTCCGCACCGTCTGCTGATTCGCGGAATTGTGCTGCGAAGGTGTGACAGGTCCACTTTAACGTCACTCCACCGCGGAATTTATGAGAATTTTAAGATGTGCAACAAAGTCCTCGAGAAGGGTTTAGGAAAGGTGTTTGGGTAAGAATGGGGTATTTTTATATTTGTAATTTTATCTCGGCCTTTTTATTGTGCTCGTCTTAACTTTGCTACAATGCGGAATGAGAGTAGGGGAAGTTCCCGCGAGTCTCACCATCCACTATGTGCCGCAACGTCGATCTGTCTTGGGATATACACCTTTTTCTGTTTTGTACTTTCGTGTTACCTAGCTTTGATGATGATACATTGTTCTAAATATTACAGGGTTGAACTTAATATTGTTTTCGTAAAATCTGCTCTCCAATTGGTTATTTCAAATAGACTCAAGTCTTTTTGCTCTTGTCTGATGATAAGCGGTTTTGTCTAAATATAGGCTAGGAAACTATGCATGAATGCTTAGGAAAATTTCTAGTTACTTCATTAATTGGATTCTTTAAGCTGTCAAAAGTAAATTGCAGGAGAGAGGTTTTGCACAAACCAGATCACCTGAGAGGCAGTAGTAAGACGTTTGCAAAGATTTTATCAGGCGAAGTCTATTATAATTGGATAGAGTAGCATGCTTTTGATCTACCTAAAGATTCTCTATTGAGCTTGCTAAGCCTTAAGTATGTACATGTGTTGAACAGATCTCATATATATTAAGCGTATCATGTGACGTTACCTCCGGGCCTCTGTTTATTATACCTGCTTTTTTGCTTTCTTTAGCTCCCTAAGTCATCGTCATTGTATTCAGCTAAAGTTAATGGTGCACCAAAATTTTTTTTTTTGGAATCCTAGAAAAAGGATCTGAGATTTCCCACGTCTCGTGCCATAAGCTAATCTTCCTTCAACTTCAAAGAGTACACACAGTCTCTCAAAGTGAAGTCTTGCAAAGACTCTCTATCGCCTGGCAATGATTGAAGTTCTCCGTTCACAGTTGCCAAATCATCGCCTTCATTCAAATATTATAACTTAGGAGTAACCAAGTCTTCCAAATTAAATCTATCCTATCCGTTATCAATGAGTGCTTCTCTTCAGCTTTTCGTCACACCAACTCCAAAATGACAAAATCCTCGCATTTTACTAAGAAACTAAGACTCTTTAGAATCTACACGGCAGCTTCAAAAATCCATTTAACAGTAGCACTCTATTCTTTCTCGGTCCCCAAACTTTCCATCCTCTATTCCGCTTCCTCTTTCCCTTGTCCCTTCTCCTCTCTCTCCTCCGAAATCAGTCCCTGGAAACCTGTAGATTGATACTTGCCATATTTCTCATTGAAATATTCAGCAAGCCTATCTGACATTTTGGTGTCGTACGCGCAGTACCCCACATGTTCTTTGGGTTGTTGCTCGGCCTTGGGTTGCTTTGAGGCACCTCTGTCTGACATCGTGCTTCCTCGATCTGACCCTTCTTCGGTAATATCCGGAAGCGGTTCTGGCTTGACTAGGGGCTTTTTAGTCTTGTGTCGTTTTGGGGAACCGCCACTGCCGGACGTGTTGCTTTGCTGCTCATTTCGCTCGTCAGGGTCCTTCAAGAGGGAGCCCACATGCTGTGGGTGTTGCTTCTCGGGTTGCTTTTCGGAATTGCGATAGTCTGACATAGCGTTCAGCTAGAGTATAGTTTCCTTGTGGGACTAGAGTTGGCCCTCGGCAGTAAAACAATCTCGATTGTTGCTGAAAGTTATGGAAAACCTGGATACTTGGTATAACCAAAAAGCATGAAGTTATAATGGTAAGAGAAGTTTCTCCAATTTGCCGGCAGTTCGAGCTGCCGGTGGCTTTTTATGTTTAAATATATGGCGTGAATCAGAGGCCGTATACTCACGAGTGTAATACAGTAAATCATATTCATGGATCTTAGACGGAGACGAGCGAGAATGGAAGGTCTGAAATCTTGTGAATAGAGTCAATTTATTCTCGTTCCCTAGTGCCTAGAACAACTTACTTGTCACTAGAAGTCTCTAGATAGATTAATAGTTCAGCACTTAATAATTCACAGTTTCAATTGGGTTCCTAATTACTAACCGAGTCACTCTCCTCCCCAGTCTATATCCTATAAACAAGCCATACTCTGTGAATGATTTCTTTTCTACCCTCTATCCAGGACTGCATACTAGAGGAGCCAAGTTCTGTTGTCTCCCACAAAGACACTGCTTACATCAGCCAACGGAGTATCTAAATCATCTAAAAATTTCCATGATCTTGTGTAAAAGCAACATCATAGCGTCTACAGTTTATAGGATACTCAAGAGTATACACAGAACCTTTGTATAAATTTCATGAGGGCGAAAAGCATTTAGCTAAGCGAGCCATTACCAAGCTAGATTTTCACCTCTCGAAATCAACAACAGCGAGGAATTGTTGCACTTGCAACGAATTATCTCCAATTTTAGGCTCGAGTTATTGCCTCGTTTCAAAGAATAATAGTAGCCAGCGAACGTCATAACCCTCATGGGATTCCGACCTCCTCAAGTTAAAAATGGAACTTTGGGCATACCAGAAGATATCCTAATCCGGGTCATCTAACCCGCGGAAGCACTTCTCTCCGAGGGGTTATTGTAAAGCTAGTGCTCAATACTGGTATTGTTTTATGCCAGGCATTCTCGCCCTGACATGATCTGTGTTTGTCAATGGTTCGTTAATGTTAGATATATCGATTGAGGAAAGACAGGTGGGTGTGCCCAGCTCCAGCTAAGTTGCATTCCGTCAAGTATTCCAAGGATAGACAGTAGACTGATGGTGTAGGCAGGAGTGGTAGAGGGGAAAGAGAGGGGAAGAAATATTGATGTAATTCTCGACGAATGCTTAGAGTTGAATAACTGGGATTCAAATAAGATATTTTAAGCTGATGGGATTTGGAGAGAGGATTAGAGAACGCGGAAAGAAAAAGTTTCCCATGTACTCACTCTCTTCCTGGGCAATTTCTAGTACATTGACGAGTGTATAATGTACTCAATAGTGTGTGCAGTTCACCGGCCGAACTCTATGTCCCCTAGCTACATACTGCTTAGCCTGAGCATTTAGCCGTCGAGTAATGTTTCATAATAAACGGCCCTTAAAGCAAGCCTTTGATGTCGAAGATGTATAGCATCCGCCTTGGGGTCAGCCTGATGCTTCGGTATCTATCTGTCCTACAGGTTTGTGATACTTACTGTAACCCTCCACGTGGCTTGCAGGATGCAGATGACGGTTCTTACCTGGACTGTAGCTCCTTTTCTAGATGCCCTCATCGCCTTCACTCGTCTTATGTACGACGAGATACTGCTTTGGCAGGTTTGATAGAGGGTGCCGACCTGAATTCAGAAGCTGGATTTTGGGGTACAGCATTCATTGGAGCCGCTTGTAATAGCCATACCCATATCGCTATACACCTCTTATCTCACGGAGCTACTGCATATTTTACTCCAGCCCTCTTGGAAAGATTGTCAGTGGGTCCTAGTCAGCTTGACACCGTGAGAAGACCGTTAATCTCAGCTCTCCACGCAATAATTAGTTCCGAAAACTTAAACACGCTAAAGATTATAGGTATGTTAGCATCTGCGTACAGGAGTCAAAGGCGGTGGAAGGAGGCCGAAGAGCTGTTTGCACAATTGGTAAGAATGAGAGAGAAGGTGCTAGGCCGAGAACATCTAGATACGCTAGAAATTATGATTCACTTAGGGTTGACAAACGAGATGTTAGGGCGATTTAAAAAGTCTGACGAGCTACTTGTACAAGTGACGGAGACGGGAAAGAGGGTGCTGGGGCTAGAACACCTAGATACTATAGGTCAAGGTCGCTGGAGTGAGGATAAAGAGCTTCTTATACAAGTGGCAGAGACGAGAAAGAGGGAGCTGGGGCTAGAACACCCAGATGCTCTAGCAGATGCTCAAGCTAGGAGAGCTGAGTTTGCGACATTTTACAAACCATCAAGAGAAGCAGGAGAACACTGAAGAGCTGTTGATATGGATAATGGATTTTCAAGGTTTGTTAAGGGCATTCAGGCTGTAGCTTACACTAACTAGCATGGATTTTAAACATGTCGTCACGAAATTAAAAAGAGCAAGGAAGTTCTCCTCATTCTATTGATTACTGCGACCCTCAGTAGTATAAGGAACCAAAGTACTCTTACTCATACCATATAACCTTTCTACAATCGATAATCTCCCTCGCTTTCCCACTCTCATTCCATCCTACTTGTTCATTTTTCAACATATACAGCTTCAATATTATTCCCATCTGCGTCACGTATGAAAGCTGAGTAGTATGGTTGCCTACTCATCTCCGGCCGAATCCCAGGTTTCCCATTATCGATACCTCCTGCGTCACTATCACACGAATGTCAGTCACCAAAAGTTATACTCTACCGCTATGAGGCGGTATATTTGAATAGGCTAGGTCTGACGCACATTGCAGCTTTATAAAAGTTATCTACCACACTAGGATCTAAGCGATTGTTAGCAAGCGGTGCCACATAATAAGTGCGAAGATTCGTACTAATTGCATCAATTGCTATATGTGTTGGAGTAGGCGTCTGGCCCTCGGGGAGAGCTTTCAGCCATAAATATGGGTAGTCACTTCCATAACCATAAACCTGTTGGCTGTCGACAGTAATCATCTCGGTGTAGCCAAGCGGTTGGAGAGCGGCACGATAGAATGAGCGGAGAACATTGAGCCTAGAGGCTGAAACAAGGACGAAGATATGATTAATTGTCATCTTGAGAAGTTGCACTGAGCGTTGCAGTCATCGAAATATGATGCAGAGGTAGTGGGGGCTTGGGTTCTTATATACCTCATCCCGGTGCATGTACTTATATCCCGAGGTTGGTCACATCTTTTCTTTATGGAACTAACACAAAATAAGTAGCGATCAACCGCGAGCTAATCTCTAACAATACAATTGACGATCTATTAAAATATTTCAAGTCGGATGTGATCCTGACTGTGTGCGAAGTAAGTGAAAATGTATGGCTGAACTGATGTCGACTTAGCGTTCGAGCGGAACTCGGAGTTCCGGGTACGACTGAACCTTACACGACACTAAGATGCCACTAAACCTCCATCTTAATCTCATTTTTGACATCACCTCACGTTCTGACCTGAGTCATCTCATCCAAATAGCGCCGATAGGTTGGAGTTGCTGAAACAAAAAGATTTGTAAGTTCTATGCTTGGGCTTGGATTTGCAGTTCTATACTTATTGCCTCCCGGGTTGACGGAGTGAACGCTTTTAATCCAATCTAAACCTCAAGGCACGCCGCACACCTCAACTCCGTGGCTTTCCCATTTTTACCTGAGCAAAACATCTGGCTATCTCGTCGGGAATAAGTGTACAATTGCAAATAGCCAATCGATATACTGCGTCCCATGGGGTCCATAGGGTCCATAGAGGACAATGAGTGCCAGACTTGCAAGAAGACTTTTAGCCAAAGTAAGCCGACACTCATATCTTGAATCTAGCCCATTTACAAAATTATTATGACAGAGTCTTCATTGGTGAGGCATAGGAAGCTATGTTCACGTGCTAAGCATGCAAGTCCGAGACAAAAATCCTGCCAACGCTGTTCAGGTGCAAAAGCCAAATGTGACTTGCAACGACCCATCTGCTCTCGCTGTTCCGCAAGAGGGGCTTCATGTGTCTATACACCAACTAGCCCTTCAACTCATGCCAGTAGCCATGGCCCCTCACCATCCGATGAGATTGCTATTCCACAGACAGCCACCTCGGCTCAGTTCCAAGATAGCCAGGTAGCATCTACACAAGATGTATTATTAGATCATGATAATCTCTTATCTAATATCCTAGAAGAAGAGACTAATAGCGCATATGAATCTATCACAAGATCATCCGAAGTTGCAGCCTTTCCGGAAACAACGACAACCCCTCCAGAAGAGACGGGCCTAGGATACCAATGGATGCTATCATTGCTCCCTCCCACTGACCCAACTCCAATTCTGGTGCGGCATAGTATGGAGGTGCTACTTCGTGTGCTGCAAACATGGCCTCGGATGATAGCAAAAGGATTCCAGCTGCCACCAGTGTTCCACGCTTCCATCATGGCACGGACTGAAGTTCCTCTACCGCTTGCCAATTGTTGTACCTTGGTAAAGATGTGGGATGGACAATTTAATGGGACAAGTGCCATTGTCGAGGATACCATCACGAAGGAAGTTAACACTATATTTGCAAACGTAAGACATGTCCCCTTCACTAAACCCATTTCGTAGCTAAGAAAGGCTAGTTTCAAATGTACGACGAAACAGATGCTCTTGCAGCCCTACAAGCTGTTTTAGTGTATTCCATCATGCTAGTTTTCCCATCCAGGAACCAGAAAGCAATTCCTTTACTAGATCCGTCGATCTTCGCCAAGATACGGCAGATTGTATATCAGACTGCTAGCTCTGGGATGGTTCTCCAAGAAGAAACCGAACATGGCATTCCGTTCTGGGAAGCATGGATTCACATTACGTCGAAACGTAGGGTGGTTTTTACGCTTTATATGCTGCACTGGTCATATTCTGTCTATCATCGCCTGCAATCTTTCAACTGCCAAGAACTGGGCTACATGCCGGCTCCGGCTCCAAAGTTCCTCTGGAATGCAACATCCAGGGAGCAATGGGAAGGTCTTTACAAACGCTGGTTGGCCCAGTGGGATGGTTGCGAATATATGCAATATGAGTTTGATCATGTGAAACCAGGAGTAATCTTGGATCGTAGGACAGAAATGTGGCTGGAGGATGCAGATGAACTCGGAATCCTGTTTTCATCTATTTGTATGTTTTACTGTGCTCCGATGTCTGTGCTGTGGATCTAACAATTAATAGTTGGGGCGACTGATCGGGAACCGCAGTTCCGCTCAAGCTCATATACAGGGACTCCGGCATAGACAGCGAATGCTAATTCATGATGGTAGAGGGTATACTCTAAAATACTCTTGGTGTATATATCGCTGTGCCAGTTTTCAAAGCTGCACTTGGCATATTTTACATTTCTCTTCGGCTAGACATTGTTAGGTTCATCATCCAAGTCGTACATACAATGGCATCTTCCGACAGAGTGCTTGACATAGTACTGTTAGGTGCCACTGGCTACACAGGTACTATCTGCGCCGAACACATTGTCAAGACCTTTCCAACCTCTCTGAGATGGGCCATCGCTGGAAGATCTCCAGAAGCTCTAGACAACCTCTCGGATAAGCTGAGACTCCTGAACCCAGACCGCGTGCACCCAGGTAAGTCTTTCCATTTCCCGGTTTTATAACAGATTGACCAACCGAGAAAGATATTGAGGTGATTGAACTCCATGAGGATGATCTCAACCGACTTGCTTGCAAAGCCCGGATCTTCATCAATGCCATTGGACCTTACCATCGCTTCTCCACTCCCATCTTACAAGCATGTGCTTATAATGGAACGCATTATGTTGACTTGTAAGCAATCTTAGCTTGCCTCCAAGTACCCTATTAACCCAATTTATATAGCACAACCGAAACCCTCTGGATCAAAGACATGATCCACAAGTATCATTCAGCCGCAGTGGAATCAGGTGCCATAGTATACTTTCCTCCCCTTAGTCCAGCTATAACGGAAGCTTACATACTATCCAGATCATACCCGCAAGCTCACTGTCAAGTTCGCCTTCAGACCTCGTCGCCTGGCTAATCGCAACTACACTCAAAGACCGCAATGTCCCAGTGCCTTACGAAGTCATATGCTCCAGCAAACTCCAGTCCGGCCTCCCTCTCCCTTCCTTCCCCTCAAACCCACCACAAAAACCCCCTACTAATCTCCAAACAGCCTATCCGGCATGAGCAAAGGTTCCTTCACAACCACCCTAGACGTAAGAACCACCTACGGAAGCTCCTGGTTCCTCTTCGGAAACTCATCCATCCTCTCCTCACCCCCACCATCCTCCTCCTCACCACCCACCCAACCCCGGACTCCCCCCCCTCCTCCCCTACCGCTCCCTCCCCCACCTCGGCATCCTCACAACCTCATTCATCGCCCCCGGCAACGAATCCATCGTCCACCGCAGCGCAAGCCTCAACCCCGCGCTCTACGGTCCCAATTTCACATACCGTGAATACCTCCCCGTGCCTACCGTCATGCACGCACTCATCGTGCACATATTCACCACCCTAGGAAACCTCCTCCTCTCCATCCCTCTAGTCCGTTGCATCCTAAGATCCCTCCTATCGCCTTCGACCTCCGGCCCCGATCGGGGGCAAAGCATCCGAACCGAGAGCGCGGAGTTCAAAGCCGTGGGCCTGGCGGGGGTAGATAAACGTGTCTATGCTACGGCGAGGCTCTCGTATCCAGGCGCGCTTTATGAGCTTAGTGCTATTTTGGTGGTGGAAGCGGCGGGGGTGCTGCTCGATCGGGGGGAGGACGCACGGGAGAAGGGAGTTGGGGGTGGAGAATGGGGCGGTGGATGTCTTACGCCTTCGAGCTTGGGGATGCCGTTGGTGAGGAGGTTGAGGGCGAATGGGATAGAGATTATTGTCGAGGGATAGGTGGACAGAAGAATGGGATCGGGATAAAGGTAGGTGTAGAGAGGAATTGAAGAAATTGAATTTATTCTTATGATAGGATGTTAGTGGTGGATATATATACTGGGTTACTAATAGAACTCGTCTATCTATCTCGCAATCAACCTTTACATGGTTATAAAAGCCTCCAAAAACCCCTTGAGAAACAGCCCTTCTTTTACGTTGCAATATCAAACGCACTATACTATACTCCTAGTGTGCCAAATGAGTTGAGTTGAATAGAGTAGAGTCCTACCTTGAGTAGTGAATATTTCTTCGGCACACTGTATACTCCAACACACAAGCATTTCCTATACACCATCGACACTATACGATACCTACAACCACCCGTCACACTATTATAAAATCCAAGTAACCGACGAGCACTCACGCACATGATAGAAGAAATCACACATACTACCATATAAACCCCACATCACAGACACATATTCCTTTCTTAGCAATTCCTCACTGAATTATACACCTGCTATTATAATATAGTCGCAGATCACCCATCCACCCACCGCTCCGCTTTTCTTTCTACCCTTCCTCCCTTTCTTTTCTTTTCTTGCTTTCTTTCCCTTCTTTCCTTCCCATAAGAGGAGAGAGACATACAGACCGACATACAGATACACAGACAAACACAGACAAATCAACAAACCAAAGAACCACCTCCCCATCCAAACGCCACCATGGGTATCGCAACCTCAATCCTTGCAAGCTCCACAACGACAAAATCGAAAAAACTCGATAATCAAGCAAGCAAGACCAGCGCCGTTAACGATGCTATCAAATATCATACGCATATGCAGTTCACCACCACCCCTCCCCCAGCGACCTCGTTTTCAAATACCAAAACACCCTTCTTACACCGGAGGAATTTCCTTCTGTAGAATACGTACATTATTGAGAAGACCTTCTACAAGTTCCAGGTATGCATTCGGCTGCTGCGCCGCAGCCCTCAGGCCATGATCCCGGACCGTCTCAGTTTCAACCTCGATTTCGAGTTCGTGTTCTTTTACCGAGTGAGAGGCGCCAGACTAGGAGTATGTGTTAGCAGTGCATCACCTATGAGCTTATAGGAAGGGGATGGAGAGTTAAACTTACAACCGTGGGAAAGATTTGGGTGACCTGCGTCAAATCAATTTGATAGTGTGACTGAGAATAACTCAACCGATCCTTGTTGCGATCCGGTTGCCGATCTCCTCCATTCGCTCCACTCGCCATGAGCTCCTCGACGCTCCCATCATACCGCATTTCAAAATTGATGCTGATTCGGCAATCTAGGGGCGATTGAGGATTGAAGATGTCAATATCTACAAGCCGTACCTTTAAGATCTTGGCAATTATGTTTCCGTTCCGTTGATCGTGAGTAACTCGGATTTTGACGGCATGGCGAGGGTTCATTTTTTCTTTGACTGCAGCCGGTATCATGGTCGCATGAAGTGCGGGCGGTAATTCGTAGAACTTGTCGGTTTCTCGTCGGTGCAAGTAATCGATCTGCACTCTCTTCTTCCGCTGACCAGGGAATTGTGGATGGGTTTCTTGAACCTTTTGATTTAAAAAGGCATTGAGATGTTTATGTTGAGCCTACGGTCATTAGCGCTGCATTCGCAAAGGGGGGGGGGGAAATCATGTACCTCGGTCATCGAGCTTTTGAAAGACACACGCCCACGGTCTGATAAAACACACTCGGATGTCACAGGTATTTGAACTCTCTCATTTGTATCTTTATCGGTCAGTTGGCCAAGTTTGGCCTCGATTTCGATTGCGACCCCTCTGCTAGCCAGCTCTCCCAAATCAGGGCGGGACACAACATTCAGGAAGAGGAAATCCGCAACAGCCTTCGTGATCTGGTCGGTAGGCTTATCTCCAGTAATAGAAGGCTCCCATCCACCCAAAAGACGTGAAGGGGTTGAGTCGTCGGTTGGAGGTGCTGAACCACCAACCGCGGGTGATGCCTGGCGATTTCCATTAGTCACGGTCTTCATAGTGGGTGAAGGAGCAGCCACCTGAGGTTGAGGCCCTGCAGCTGGCTGTTTCCCATTCACTTTCGGCACACCATGGCCGATCAACCCAGCATTGTTCTTCGCCCTGATGCTCTGTGCCCAGATGGGCGGTTCCTTGTAACGAATTCGCTTTTTGGCTGGAGGTTGGGGAGAGCTCGACGGCATACGATTATTGCCATTGAGAACGGGTGCAACGTCGCGTTGCTCGACTCGGCGGGGGGGGTCGACGGGCATCTCCCGTTCGTCGATCTTCCTCTTCGAAGAACTCATGTAACCGTTTTCGGATTGTGGAGTCGTGATTTCTCCTCTAGGAAGACTCGGCACACGGGTCTTGGGGCTGACGCTCACGCTTCGGTCCCTTTCACTTTGCGATCTCCTTTGTTGGTCACTTAAAGAAGTTCGATGGGAATCATAGGCGGTAGTTGGCGTACTTGGATGTCTCGGGATCGAGGCCGGTGCTGGCGGAGCGGGGGAAGACTGAGGGTATTGAAAGGATCCCGAGGGGAGCCCGCGCTGTTGAAATGGGCTCGAGGGCTGCGGAAGGGGTCCGGAGGACTGCCGCTGGTTAGGGGGTGGTCCCAGAGGCGTCCCTGGTTGAGATTGATGGGATGGCTGAGATGGCTGACGCTGGTGCTGAGGGATTTGTTGAGGAGGAAAGCTGCTCATGCCAATTGGGCTATCTTGTGGATATTGATTATTGTAGAAATTATGTTGACTTTGGGCCGAGGTAGGGGTCGGATTTGAAAGGGAAGATTGTGACCTCGAATGCTGCAAATACGGATGTGCGGCGCCAGGTATCCCAATGGGAGGAGTTTGGGGCACCGAAGGGATGTGGCCATACGAAGCTGATTGCGGGATATGTGGTGGGTTTGCCTGGGAGTAGCTGTCTCTCTGCTGAATGGGAGGTGGATATTGCGGGTGTTGTGCGGGACTGCGAGGAGTCTGGTGGGATGGCGGAAAGGGATACTGCTTTAAAGTCGACAAAGGAGTGTGTTGGTAAGGCGACTGTGCCGAGTAGGATCTCGCTGGGGAGCGGAGGTCGCTCTGCGGTGGTGCTTGTATGGGAGGTGGAGGAGGAGGTCGACTCTGATAATTTCCTTGATACGCGGGTGAAGCGTAGGGGCCGGGAGGTGGACCATAGTCGTGTGAGGGGTGTTTGCCCGGCGAGGCCTGGGGACGCTGCTGGTTATACTCTCGAAAGCCCTGCTGCGGATGGGCCTGGATCGGCGTCACCGGCGCGACCTGCTTGATGGCAGCAGAGCCGTCCGCAGCTTCGGTGTTGATGATGGAACGAAGGTCCATGTTTGCGATCACGGTCTCGCAGCACCCGACCAAGCGCGCCTCTTCACCGGCTCGCAGATATCCAATATCCTCCTCGAAGCGATTTTCATCTGACAAAGACTGCGACCAGACGACAGGATGCGACGCGGGTGGGGGGGTTGAGGATGGGCCAACAGAGACCAGCAGTAGACAAAGGGAGTTGTGGGATTTCTCGACACACGAGAACGACGACCAGGGCGGAGGCGCAGAGGGCTGGCAGGGTTCGCAGGGTCGCCGAGAGCAGCGCGCAGAGATCAAGAGGGGGCGAGGAAACAATTGGAGATGAAGAGAGACAAAGAAGAGCGCAATTGCGGGAGGTGGTGGGTTGGTGATGGGGAGGGAACTTCACATATAGGAAGGGTTCGGGGATGGTATGGCCATGGCATGCACTTTACTTGCCCTTCCCTCTTGGAAAACTAGCTACCCGCGCTCCAGGAGAGGCAGTGTTGGAAGCCAGGCGGCATTGCCGGCACGTGAGGGAAAGCGAGGGCTTTATATCAAAGGGCGACGGAGATGGCAACAGTTCGACCGCGCAAGACGAGATATCACGACCGATGCACACGTCTCGAAGCTATTCATGTGGTTGCCAGCTCGCAAGAGGCTCTAGTGACGCGCGCGTGGGCGACGGGTGTAGAGCCTCAGGCCGGCGACACGAGGAGGTGACGGGAATGGCCGGAGATTCCCCTTTGGGCATATGTCAGATCACGTGTACAGATATGCATAATATATATGTATATGTATGCTGTATATGCTGTATATGCTGTATATACGGAGTTTGTGCGCTTTATGGGGGCAAGCCCCCAAACCCCCGGGCTCGCTACGCTCGAGTTCGTGACAGTTATTATAGTAAATACTCTTTACCAAGTATAAGGTGTGTCTAGGGCTTGGAAACCTCAGGGTATGAGAGGTTGGAGATATATAAGAGGTGCCTATCCCCGGTGAAGAGAGGACGGGCTAAGCCATGCTTATAAGCTGGATTTACCACGCTATATCGTGAAATAAATCCTCCTATTTTTACTGTAAGAAATGACGGCCAGCGGAGCAAGCTAGATTTACCATGCTATATCGTGACATAAATCTTCCTATTTTTACTGTAAGAAAAGACGGCCTCCACGGCAGTGGCCAGCGGAGCGTCACCAACAACCTCCATCTCATACATAATCCATCCTGTGCTTCACAAATTCCACAAATTTCACAAATGCCATTCGGTGCACCATACCATGACTAAGCACGCACTCATCTCCTGGTGCTCGTCACATGTGCGCTGGACGCGCCATCCCCCATTCGGCCTAGCGCGCAAACCCAGCCGCGACCACCAAGCTTAGAGAGTTACGTGCAGTGCGGTGCCTGGCGACTGCGAGCGTCGAAGTAATCAACAGCGAATTCATCCCGTCCACTCCTTCGTTTCCTTCCTCACCACCAACAACCTCCCATCGAGTCCTCTGACAACTCTCACCTTCAGCACGACGCTCTACATCCATCTTCTTTTCAACTTTCGCATTCGATACGCTTCCCACCGACGATGCCGGGCTTGACTTCAGCTTCCGGAGTGCTGGGCTTCCTGGACGACGACGAACCCGAGCTCCAGGTCTTCGCCCTCGAGACCTTGAACGAGGATGTCGACACCCTCTGGACCGAGGTCGCGGGATCCATAGGCAAGATGTGAGTTTCTGCGTGGCCGGCGTTTTGATCATGAAATCCGGCCCCTTCCAACACTCCTCGTGGCGCATGCTAACCATCCCCTCCAGCGAGGCACTCTACGAAGACGACGGCTTCCCCGAACGACAGCTCGCATCCTTGGTCCTGGCAAAGGTCTACTACCATCTGCAGGCATACAATGAGAGTATGACCTTTGCCCTCGGCGCCGGCGAACTGTTTGACCTCGACAACGGCGGCGAATTCGAGGAAACCATCATTTCAAAGTGTGTTGACACGTACATTAAGCTCTCAGCTAAATACAACTCGGTACCGAAAGCCTCTGCCAAAGAGACTGCTCTCCCTACTCTGGCAACATCCTTTGCAAATGGCGCCGGTGATTCTTCCACAACTGCAGGTCTTGCATCACCAACGACGCCATTCTCGCAGTCAACCCTGCCGTCCAAGTCCCTTCTCTCCAGATCGTCAACCGAGGTCATTGAGCCAACAAGTGAAAAGGGGCAGGCCGATGCTGTTGTGCTCCCGAGTAAAGCTACCTTGGAAGCATTGCAAAAAGTAATTCAGAGATTGTCTTGGAAATGTCTACAGGAACACAAATATAGACAAATTGTGGGAATTTCCATCGAAGCCCAAAACCTCGAAGTCTTGCGACGAGTGATCAAACAAGCGAGCGAGGACGAACGGTTGTCGTTTTCGAGTGCCGAGAGGAAGGCGCAGGAAAGCAGCGGCGTTGTCCCCCGCCCGGCCACCGACGAATTGATGCAATATGTATTGGATATCTGCATGGATGTTGTGCAGGAGAGAGCGCTGCGGACGGAGATTTTGAAATTAATCCTGGAGCTGTTAAACGACATACCGACTCCTGATTACTTTTCTATAGCCAAGTGCGCCGTTTACCTAAATAAGGACGAGGAAGCTACGACTATGTTAGAGAAATTGGTGGTATGTATTTAAATGATCGACTATAACCTTGAGAACATGTCACTGATCTTTCACAGGAGAATGGCAAGCCAGGCTCTCGCGCGATCGCATACCAAATCGCATTCGACTTGTACGATAATGGGACACAGGAATTCCTTGCCAAAGTCATCAAGGCATTACCTGCCTCCTCCCCGGAGGAAGCCGGTTCTGTAGAGGAAAAGTCCGCGTCCAGTGATGAGGATCTCGAAGTCTATGGCAAAATCCGCAGCATCCTTGACGGCAGCAAGACCGTCGAGTTGAATCTCGAATTCCTCTATCGCAACAACCATACAGATCTGAGCATATTGAACAAAGTTCGGGATAGTTTGGAAGGACGAAACTCGATCTTTCATACCGCCATTACCTTTTGCAATGCCTTCATGAACCAGGGCACAACCAACGACAAATTCTTCCGAGACAACTTGGAATGGCTTGGCAAGGCAGTGAATTGGTCGAAATTCTCCGCGACGGCAGCTCTGGGTGTCATTCACCGTGGGAACTTGACACAATGCCGCAAGTTACTCGAACCCTATCTTCCTCGCAGAAATGCCATGGGCGGTTCGATCTTTAGCCAGGGGGGAGCACTTTATGCATACGGCTTGATTTACGCCAATCATGGTGCTGACGCTCTTGATTATTTGCTGGAGCAGTTTACTGCTGCTGAAGAGGAGGTGATCCAACATGGCGGTGCTTTGGGATTGGGTATTGCAGGGATGGCGACTGGATCCGAGGAGATCTACTCGAAGTTGAAGACGGTTCTCTTTACCGACTCTGCACTTAATGGAGAGGCAGTTGGACTGGCCATGGGTCTCATTATGCTAGGCACTGGCAACATTCAAGCTTTAGAGGAAATGATCACGTATGCACGCGAAACTCAGCATGAGAAGAGTGTTCGCGGTATCGCTCTTGGTATGGCATTAATCATGTACGGCCGTCAAGAAGGAGCCGACGAGCTTATTGAGGGGTTACTCAACGACCCTGATCCAACCTTGCGATATGGAGGTATTATGACAATTGCCCTTGCTTATTGCGGCACTGGAAGCAACAAGGCGGTCCGGAAGTTGCTTCACATAGCCGTGAGTGATGTGAATGATGATGTCCGACGTATCGCCGTCATGAGCTTAGGCTTCATCCTCTTCCGGAAACCAGGAAGCGTTCCCCGTATGGTGGAGCTATTGTCGGAATCCTACAATCCCCATGTGAGATACGGTGCTGCTATGGCGCTTGGTATCTCATGTGCAGGGACAGGTCTCGACGAAGCAATCGATCTGCTCGAACCTATGGTTAAGGATCCTACGGATTTCGTTCGACAAGGTGCTCTCATCTCACTGGCGATGATCATGGTGCAGCAGAATGAGGTAATGAACCCCAAGGTTGCAGCCATCCGGAAGACATTGAAGAAGATTATCGGTGACCGTCATGAAGACGCCATGACCAAATTCGGCTGTGCTTTGGCATTGGGTATCATCGATGCTGGTGGCCGAAACTGCACGATTGGTCTGCAGACCCAGACAGGCAACCTCAATATGGCTGGTGTTGTGGGTATGGCTGTGTTTACACAATACTGGTATTGGTTTCCATTCACCCATTTCCTATCTCTAAGCTTCACCCCAACCTCGATGATCGGCCTCGACCATGACCTCGAAATTCCAAGCTTCAAGTTTTACAGTGCGACTCGACCAAGTCTCTTTGACTACCCTCCTGAGCAAGAGGCCAAGACCGATGAGGCGCCTACCCTCATCGCTACTGCTGTGCTATCGACTACGGCTCAAGCGAAGCGAAGAGCCCAGAAGAAAGAACGTGCCCAAAGGCGCGAGAGCATGGATATCGATCAAACGCCGACAACTCCTAAGACCGGCCCAGCTGACAAGATGGAGGTTGATGAGGAGCCTAAGGACAAAGAGGGCAAGACTGAGGAGAAGAAAGAGGGTGCAGAAGGGGACAAGGAAAACACCTCCCCGGCCGAAATCGCCAAGAAGAAGTTGGAGAAGGAGAAGGTCGGATATGAGATTGAGAACATGTCCAGAGTGGTACCTGCCCAACTCAAGTTCATCAGTTTCTTACCTGGCCGTTATAAGCCAGTTAAGAAGCCAACTGGCGGTGTGCTCCTTCTCACCGATACCCAACCTGAGGAACCCAAGATTCTCATCGAAGAGAAGTTAAAGAAGGCCTCGATCGAGAAGGCCGCTGCACCAACGACGATGGAGGACTTTGAGGACGGCTCGTTCCATCCACGCAGAGAGGGCGGTCCGTCTGAGTCTGAAGAAGCTGCGATCGGAGCTGCTACCGTTGCGAGCGTGTTGTCGGCGGTAGATGAAGATGAGGAAGGCGGGGAGGAGGCGGAGTGTCCCCGAGACTTTGAATACTTCACGGATAATGAGGATGATCTCGACGAGTAGAGGCACATGTAATATTAGAGCGTGTGGAGGTTGGCTCCCTTGTTGTATAGCCGAAACACATACGGCTTCTGGCTAGGATTGGAAGGGAGGCATACGGTGGTTGCAATAGACAGAGCGATGTATGATAACAGAATGAGAGCATTTTCGTGCATTTGTTGCATGACACGGTGCTATTGTAACCCTTTTCTCTCGCTTTGCTATTGTCCCACCCGGAATGTCAACATCACACAACTTTCCCCACAATTCAAGAAAGAAAAAATCTATCACTTTTCTCGCTTCTTCACCTGGTGTGTGTATACATGGCGCGCATTAACAGCCGATGGGTCACTCCAATCACTCATCAGCATCGCAAGGACAGATGGCCGAGCTGGTTATGGCGCCAGGTTAAGGTACACCCTTAATCATCGTGTGTTTCTAACACATAATTTCCTGGTCTCGAAAGGGGCGTGGGTTCGAGTCCCACTCTGTTCAATTCCTGTTGTTGTTTTTTTGTTTTTGTTTTTGTTTCTTGGGGGAGGAGGGTTTTTTTTGGATCGGGTTTGTGGACGTGGTGTGGTGTGTGTTTTCCTTTTTTTGTGGATGATTTGGAGGTTGTATGTGTGTGTGATGTGTGATGGATGTTTGGATGATTGTTCTCGAGGAGGAGGTCGGGTTTGGTTTGGTGGGAGACGAGATGAGATTCTTTCTTTCTTTCTTTCTTTCGTTTGTTTGTGTGTTGTGTGTTGTTTTCTGCGCTTTCTGTCGTGACGATCTATACTGTCTAGGGGTTGGGGTTAAGGACTCTCTCTCTGGATTGGATTGGATTGCTAGGTTTGGCGAGGGAGGGAGGGAGAGATTGGGGGATCTAGATTTTCTTTCCTTTGGTATCTTGGATGGTATCGTTGACGGGGGGGGATTGCTTGCTTGCGGTTCATTGCTTTTTTGTTTGTTGATGATGATGATGATGATGATGATGATACTGGAATGGGGGAAGGGGTTCTGCGAGGTTCTCCTACGACTGACTTAGGACTTACTTTGATGGGTATAATTGTGTGGAGCAAGTTGGATGGATGTGTATTCAAGAATGAGGTTTTGAGGTTTTGAAAATGTCAGTATCCCTCCCTTTTTTGATGGCTTGGTGAGAAAGTTGGGGTTTTTTATAAGTAGATATGGATGGGTGTGAATAAGGCGGACTCTTGAGCTATAGAGTAAAATCAGATGATAATGACACTCAATTTTGGAAAATGTTGGGGTTGAGTATTTGTTGGCGGTGGACTTTATCTAGGGAAGACATAGAGATGACAAATTCAAGATTAGAACGAGACGATGGATGTATATTCCGTGAAAGCAAGAAAAACGTCGAATTTGATTTCGTAGGTGTTTCCTTTCGCGAGGGGTCTGATTTGGGGGTCCGTTCTCGAGGGAGGGATTGCTGACGTGCTCTCTGTATTTAGTGATGTAGTAGAATAAGCGGGTCTGTCGTTCCAACTGCTATACGTAGTACTACCTATTAATTTATGATGGAGTGCTGTTGTATAGTCAAGTCGAAGTCGTCTATATTAAGAGGGGAATAGTAGCTGCTACAATTCACTCAAACCCCATGAATATTGGTATCCTAACAGTTTGGGATAGAGAAAGAGGGGGGATTTGTAGGGATACTTATGTAGAGGTAGAGATTCAACACTTGAGGCACGCAGTTGGATTTAGGTAGGACCTTTAGAAGGGTTGATATTGCTAGCGGTTGGAGAGGTGGGATTTGTAGAGTAGTAGATTGATTTGGTTGTAACCACCTTTTTACTAGTCAAAATTCCTCTTCTGCAGCTAAGAACGACGTTAAAATTATTATTTATTCCCCAAACGTTTAAGTCTTTTTAATAGTTATGTTATATTCCTATTCAAAGATGCAAGAAATGATGATCGCAAAGTGTTATTTAAGTAGTGAAGAGGTTAATAGTTTCTACTACTTAGGCCCCACTAAGTGTATATATATACTGGCTTAATAAAGAATATGAAATCCCTATCTAGGTAATCTTTCCAGACTCTTTCACTTATATACTGCATAATTTTATTAATAGAGTTGAAAGATGAGACAATAGATCTGCACTATTGGAAATTAGTAAGTAATTTTAGATACAAATTCTTGAATGACAGTCATGACGGCGGGAATTATGGGTCTTGTCCGAATTTGCTATTTTTGCTAAGCTATGTATAACTCTCTCGCGGATACCTAACTAGCTATTTTAGTTCATCTGTCGAACTGTTAGAATGTAGCTAAGTACAACATTCCAAAGGTTGATATAAAAGTAAAAAATACACTACAAGGAAAGAGCTAATGTTGTCGTGAATAGATATAAACAAAATTCTAGTGCATCCTACACTAGCCAGATCTTACATGGAAACAATAGCATGGAACAAACAGAATCACCATGAAAGATGAATTTCCCCATGCTTACTGCCGCATTTCCAACTCTCCGGTGAAACGACGTCCATCTCCACTTTCCTTCCCTGGATCACTTCTTCCTTCACCACTCGTTCTGCAATCTCCTGTATCCCAGCCAAGAAATGATTCGAGATGGAAAGCTCCCGTACCTCCGGTAGTTCCATCAGCTTTCGTATACAGTTGGTAAGACAAGATATGGTCGCCGGCCTCGAGAGCGGGTAGACGCTACTTGATTTGCTCAGGGGACAATACATCCAAACTATCCGTACCGATCGGAGACCGGTGAGTTGTTGTACGAGACTGCGACAGACCTGGCGGATGTCCGAGGCATCTCTCACGGTGCCTAAACCTAAGAGGGAGCTGTTGTCTATGTCGGACGAGATCAAGGCCCTGAACTGGGCTCTGCTTGTGCTGATGAGGTGTAGGCCGATAACGATACTAAGGCTTCTAATAGACCTCAAGATAGGCCTTGGTACAGACGAAGTAAATGTTCTAAAAGCGTGAGCATTGGGTTCCGTCTTAGAAAGGGGCTGCCCATTGCCCACGACGAAGGAGTTGAACTCGTAGAAGACCGGGATAGCTTCATTATGTATCTGTCGGTTGGCGTAGAGGATGCTCGACCCGCCAGCGGAAGATAGAAGGTCTGCGAAGGTTCTGGTTCGATGCGAGGAGATATCAACTGGTTCCTCTCGGACAAGGAGCATGTGGTAGATGTCGAGCCGTATCTCGGTCGGAAGATCCATGAAACGGAAACCAGGCCTTGCGAGTGATAACGCTTCCAGCACTTGTATCTCTTCGGTCTGCATTTTGCAGTAGGATAGGAACGTTGAGCGAGTATATCCGCTTTCTAAGATTGCAAGATGTTTATCTGGAGGGGTAATGCTCGAAGAGGTTCAATTCGACCAAGAAAGCGTCTAGTAAGCAAGTCAATTAGCATCTGGAAGGTCAATCTACAGCTTATGACGAACCCTAAGCCTTCTACGGTCGTCTTAGCCTTTCTGATACTGCATTTGAACGAGTATTATATTGAATTCACGGCGGGAAACCGAGTATCTTCGAAGTCAGAGGTCAGAAGTGAGGTTGCGGATATAAAAAGGTGAGACAGTTGTGATGCTATCATGCGGCCGATGGTGATAAGATGATCACTGATTACTGTACTGGATCAGAGCGGAAACAAGCCGAGTTTGTGGGGAAGATCTTACTTAGCTTTGGAGGCTTGCAAGGGATCATAACAACACCACCAATTGAATCAACATCAAGAACTCGGCATCAGAGCAACACTCCGGTGGATCGACTGCTATTCACGAATACAGATCGGCCATAAGAATTGGGTTCGTTTCGATCAAGCCAGACCAACAAATAAGTACGATGGTTCTGCGAATTATTGTTTGAACCTTTCTTTGTCTTGCCTGGAGCTGTGCTAACACTTGAGAAGATCTTCAAGAGGGCCATTACATCATGGTTTGATACTGACGCCTCCGAGCGTCTGGGTATGCGCAATGTCTCTCGTCCCGTACTCTTCTCGCGACAGCCGCGAGGTTGTGCTGTGAGTATATCTTCAATCGCCCCGTTTGCCCCGTTTCGCCTCTTTGGCAGAATCGCCATATAGACCGAAGGATCCGTCCATTACCCTAGGACCCGGGCCCGTGTCGGGTTGAAGGGAACCGGAGTGTTCTGGGTCGATGGCGATGCTTGTGTCAGAGGAAGCGGCGACGGGATTCGATTCAATGCCATCCTTTGGGATATCTGCTAACTAGCAACTTCCAGTCGTCATAACGACGCAATCGTCCTTCGTGATCCTCAGACCCTGCAGCTTATACTCCGCGGTGCAACGCCCTCCTCCTCCGAATGTCCTACCTGCCACCGGCCTCTGCGGAGCCCCTCTCCAGAGCGTCCTTCGTCGCCCCATCGAAACTCCTCCCATCCGTTCATAAACCCAGAGTACTTTCGCATGCTACAAGCGGTGAATGATAGAGACGAGCATAATCCACCCTCGAGTCCCATTCGCAGACTTGTTCAGCCAGCTTTCCCTTCTTCGCCCGGGAGCAATACAGGAAGCTCGGTATCAGGTGCGGAATTTGTAACGAGTACCCCAGCTCCTCATACCGGTCATAGCATAAAAAAGGAAGCTTTCAGCCAAAATTATTTCAAACGATTTTTTATTGAGGAGAAGGAGCTTGGGAGAGGTGGGAAAGGCGTGGTTTTATTGGTGAGACACGAGTTGGACAGCGTTTCTCTAGGTATTCGCTCTGACTGGATCTTGATAACCTGCGACTAACTGGAATAGGACAATTTGCATGCAAAAGAGTTCCAGTTGGTGATGACCATGCGTGGTTGGAGAAAGGTGAGAAATTTATGGAGATATTCTGACGTGGCTGATGTAATGCAGTCCTCATCGAAGTTCAACTCCTTCAAGGGCTGTCTCATCCCAATCTGGTGTCTTATCGTCATGTTTGGTTAGAAGATGTCCAACTCAACCGATTCAGTCCCTCGGTGCCGTGCGCCTTCATCCTCCAACAGTATTGCAATTCCGGAGATCTGCTGCACTATATTGTTGGGTCCCCGCAAATGGGAAATACAAAGGAGCATTTGAAAGAGCAGATGCGGAGGCGATCTCGTGGGCAGAGCGATGGGCCTGCCTTCTCATTACACCAACGAAAGTTATCCTTCGAGGAGATCTATTCTTTCTTCAAAGATATCACTTCGGGCTTGGCACACCTACACGCCTCCAACTATATACATCGTGACCTGAAGCCGAGCAATTGCCTATTACACAAAGATGGCAATGAGTTTCGATGCCTCATAAGCGATTTCGGAGAAGTGCAGGCCGAGAACGTGGTCCGCAAATCTACTGGATCAACTGGAACCATATCGTATTGTGCTCCTGAAGTTTTGAAACAGGATCCAGTAACAGGTCGGTTTGGAAACTTTACGACTAAATCCGACATCTTTAGTCTGGGCATGATTCTTTACTTCATGTGTTTTGGACGATTACCTTATAACAGTACAGAAACCATTCAAGAAGAATTCGAGGATGTCGATCTCCTCAGGGCAGAAATCAGTGCCTGGTCCGGATTCCATGATGAGCGGAAAGAGCGGCCAGAGCTTCCTAATCAACTTTACAATTTTCTGAAGAGGCTTTTGGCACTTGATCCAGGGGAACGGCCTAGTGCCAGTGAAATCCTCACAGCTATTCATACAGAGCATGGGTTAGAAAATGCACCCAAGTCGAGACATGGGAGCAATGCGGGACTTGGTGGTCGTATCATCCAGTCTTTTGATTCTCCGATGCCACCAAGTACTCCTGTCAATGGTAAGTTGTCTGAAACGCCCTGTTGGTGCCCGTTGACCTGTTCTAGAACCCAGCAAGCGGGCTTCCTCAAGACCATATCTAGAGGACATTTCGGGATCCGATCCTTCATCGCCCTCGGCATCACCAGTCCCAGGTCCAAATACCCAGCTTATAGTTGACGTACATTCTCATTCTCGTTCTCGAAGTCGTTCTGCAAATCCTCAGAGGCACGATTCCCCAGTAATGAAGCCCACCGCCACGACACCGCTTCTGATGCCGCCGCCTTCCACTACGTTGTCGAGTTTTCAGCATAGGGTTGCTGTGTTCATCCATCATCGTGAAGTATATCTCAGACATCACCAGTATATGTTTGTGCTTGTCAAGCTGTCCATCTTCGCAGCCAAGGTGATAAGTCTCTGGCAGCCGTGCACGCCTTTGGCTACCCGGGGTGCTATCCTATGGCCATTATTGGGGCTCGCAGGAATGGAGTTGGGGTTATCTGATATTGGGTGGGTGAGCATGGGACTTCTGGCTTTGATCCATGTACTTGTTCTGGGGATTGCATCATCCGCACTAGGTGGAGGGTTATGCATCAGGGGAGGACTTAGCGGGCGTTGGAATTGGGATTAGGGGCGGAGGGCTTAATGACATTAGGACTGGACTTGGGGTGAGGTCGCGTCACGCATTTGAAAATTTGGCGTTCTGCGGTTTGAATGATGGTTTGGGCGGCTCAACGTGTGAATATGGAGTACCCGAGGTGGCATGGCATGGCATGTATGCATGAAAACGGACGGTGAATATAGACAATTGCATGAGCTTTCGAGCGACGATGCTCCCTACATAGATAATCATGAATAACCCTTTCTCTTCAAGTGTGATCTTCTCAGTATAGTTGGACTGAAAAAGATGTAGGGCGTCATGCTCCATAATGATGCCGATGAAACGATTCTTGCTTTTTAGGCGACGCGAAGGAAAACTCCCATAACTCTCTCTCTTTATCTGTTTCTCGCCCAGCGAATAAACGCTCCTTTTATTTTCATACACCTTGCCAAGATATAATAAGTCACTCCCTACCGTAATTCATTACCCAGTCTAGCTTTGGTAATATGCGCTCAAAGATTGGCTTTAGAGGAGGTAGTAGTTGCCGTGGATTAAAGGGGCAAGGGTTTATTGGTGAGATGTCCCTGGCTTGGGATATTATTATAAAGCTAGAACTATGACTGTGCTTGACTCAGGGTTTGTGTATACTTCCTACCTTGACTGGTGTGGAATAACGTACTAACTAACTTACTTATAATATACAAACTTAAGATCTTGGAACTCTCTCGTTTTCATTACTTTACATCAAGATCCAAGTCGTTGCCCATCTTTCGAAACACATCACACACAACACACAATACACACACATGATTTATCAAAAATTCTTTTTATAGCTACCAAGAAGTCAACGCCCGCCAATGGACGATATGAACATATTGCTCTCCCCCAACCCCCAACCAAGCTAAAGCCGCTATTAAATGCTCATTATACCCATATGTCCAGGTGGTTGATATCCCCGCATATCATATACATCCTCCTCCCTTCCTCCTCTGCTCCTTCTCTTCCATCACTTATCCCTCGCCGCCCTCCTCGCAACTGCAGCCCCCACCGCCCCCTTAGCACCCGCCCGATTCCTATACATACTCCTCCGATCCTTCACAACCTCTCGCCTCTCCAACCCCCCCTCATCCTGCACGGGGCCGGGCCCGAAATCCGGCGTCCCCCCCAGCGTCCCAAAGATATCCCCCAGATAATTCGTCGCCGGCACGCCCTGCTCGAACGTCTCAGCCCAGCCGTCGAGGATGCCGCGCACGACCGCCGTGCCCGCGAGGTAGATGTTCGCGATCGCGGGCACGAACGCGCCCTGGTTGGAGTAGAACAGGTTGAACTCCGCGCTGGCGCCGTCGTAGGGGCGGTCGAAATCCGAGGCCGTGCGCATGATGATGATGCGGGAGAAGTCGACGACGTGGCGCACGGCGGCGCGGATCAGGGCCTCGAGGGTGGCGTTGTCCTCTTGGGCCGTCATGCAGTAGACTCCGCTGCCGTTGGTGAGCATGGTGGTGGTGTTTTCGAAGGCTTCACCCAGGAGGGCGCCGGAGAAGTAGACGTCGCTGGTGGCGACGTCGCATTTGATGATGGAGGGGGCATGGGTGGCGGTGAGGTAGGCGTCGGTTTCGCCGTAGTGGGCGCGGTAGGCTATCGCGTCGGAACTGTCGTTGAGGGTCGCTGTCGCGGCGAAGGAAGCCGCGATGTCGCGGAGGGCTTCGTTGACTTCGAAGACTTCGGTCCCGTAAATGCTCCCCGGGTACTGGTCGGGCGCGTAGGAGCCCTGGGGGATGTAGCCGGTGGAGAAGTTGGCGGGCATCTCGCGGGCGTCGAACTCATACTGGAGGGCGACTTGGATGGCGTACTTGGAGAAGGCCACATCGGCGAGGGAGCCATGCTTGGGGTTGATGCCCGCGATGCCGGCGATGAGGAAGTATGTTTTGGTGAGGGAGAAGAGGGGGGAGAGGACGAGGGCGGAGATGGAGGTGGCGGCGTTGATTTCAGACTCGCCGGTGGTGAGTTGGCAGACGGAGCCGTCGGCGAGGCAGTGGACTTCGGGGAAGAGGGGGGAGAGGCCGGGAACCGTGATGTTTTTGGAGAAGAGGTTTCCGATAGAACCAGGGGTGTCGGCGTTGTCGTACCAGATATCTGCTTCGGGGGAGAACTGGGGGATGGGGGTTAGTGAGGGCAATTGGAAGGGGAGGACAGAGGGGGTGTTGAGAGGCATTGAGAATGAAGAAGGCGGGGTGAAATACCATAGATATTATGAAGACCTTGGGGACTATGACGTTGCAGTCTTGGTATACGACCTGGATATCTCGAACAACAACGACGCCATCTCTCTCCTCGATCTCCCTCCTCTCCTCGAGTATCGGGGAGCCATCGACAAGCATTGCCGCACCTCCAGCCAGGAGGCCGACAATTAAGGAAAGCTTCATGGCAGGATAATGATACCGATATAATGATACACCAAATGAAGGAGGATAGCAAAATTGTCGAAGCTTGCTTAATATAAAAGAGCTTGCAAGGGAGGTCGGTGCGCTCTTACACCCTCCCCGGAAGTGAAGAAAGAGTGAACGGAGACAAGAGAAGATGCGAATTGGTACAGGACGAAGGTAAGATCAGGAGAAAGACAAGAGTAAAATGAGCAGCGGACTCTTTGATGAAGTGAAGATAATCGCAACAGTGGGGGAAAAAGGGTTCTCGTCTAGAAGCTCTACTCCATACATAAAGCTTCCAGAAGCCAAGCTCCATTTAGCCTATCTCGCTCGCAAAAGACGGGGACAGCCATGCTTAGACCTGCTTAGACCTGCTTAGACCTGCAAAGATTGGCCTTCATCCCACCACTACCAAAGGAGCAAGAGGATAGCTCTCTCCTCCACAACTGCAGCCTTCATAAGTACAGCTCGCCGACGACGAATCACCGCTCCTAGCTGCGCGCGAGAGAGATCTCCATGGGTATCCATTCGACTGATGTGACCACAAGTGGAGTCCGGGCTAGGAACGAAGGATGGACAGGAAATTGACTGGGTACCTGAACGGCCCACTGCAGTTGGAAAGGTCCCAAGAGCTGAATCATGCAAGCAGGAGACACAAGAGCCGGCAACCTCGCTTGCTCCGACCAATCTATCTGGCTGTGTACACTTGTACAACCCTCCGGTCCCTCGATCCGTTGTTCGGGATGCCGAGGGGGTTGATGATGAAGTGAAGTGAAGACAAAAACGAAAACGACGAACGTTGTCATGTTGTTTGTGAGGCTGAAAGAAGAGAAACGAGAGACAAAACGGATAAGATGATCCAACGGCCAAAAACCGAATTAAATTTCCGACGTCGAGAATCCCTGCAATCACCGTATATCACGACCTTCTCCTTTCGGGATAGTCGATGATATAAACCTGGAGTTTATCTTTGCCAGCCTCGCACAGCCTCGCTCCCCAGTGCGGCGGGATCTATTGCCTCTTATCGGTGACTAGTACGGTAGGTGTAATGGAATAGGAAGGTAATCGTGCCCATCATCCCAAGATCATGGCCGCGGGAGGATAGCTGAATTCAAAAGTACATGAGCGGTGCATATACATAGAGTTGTTTGTTAGAGCTTCCTTTCGCAGTAGGACAAAGCTCTCTGGAAAAGAAACTTGTAAGTGGGGCTTTTAAGGTTAAATAAGTGTGTTCGACATGAACATGACATGATAATCCACGAGATACAAAGGCACTTTTCTCAGTGAGTTCTCACTTCTGAGTAAGCGCTATACTCTTACCAACCCGCCGGCTACCACGTCGCTCCGAGCCGAGGACAGCACCGCGGGATAACCTTACACGATCGACTTACCCGTCAGGCTTAGCTTATGGTATGTTACGCTTTCCATACGAGCATAGTAAGCTCTTTAACTGTACAACATCTTTATAAATATACCCCCATCGCGCATCACGTCGCTATATCTTGGTTTTTTTTTTTTTTTTTTTTTCAATTCGATTTGAAGAATTCGAACAAGCGGCCAACGGGGAGCGGTTCCATTTCCTCAACTTCCCCGGAGCTATTGATCTCGGCCACCTGCATATATATATATATATATATCCCCCCTTGATACGGTATCCGTACCAGGGCCACAAGTCACAAAAATTTGTGAGCATGGTGAGCTGCATGTGCTCCGAGATCTTGCCTACGTGGTATTATTGGTAGATCATGCCTGCTCCCATGAGGACCCAGTTCTCTGGATCCCGAGTTCTGCTCACTAGACCACTAGCCATTAGCATCTCGCAGTTTGTCTTTGACCTCGATATTACAAGGCACTTCATGGCCTTGGATCACTTGAAACGGTGTATTGAATTGCCACGCACGTGACGTGAGCCAGTCTAAAAGAGTTGTAATTGAAAGAGTGTGGCATCAAGGTAGAAGAGAGTTGACATAGTTGAAAGTTAATTTAGGTTGGTGAAGAAATTTCCGAGGTTTGAAGTTTGGTGTAGAGGATATAGCGAAGTGAGGCAGTTGGTCTCATGGCACTGTTCACAAGAAAATTTCAAAATGAAAAGAAATGGGTATGCGACCAGAGTAGCTTCGCCGTTGCTAAGAGTTCAAAAGGATTTGAATTGGCTGAAAAGAATTCACTCAAGCACTTTTAATAGCTCAGCACCATCCAACTCTACACTTGCACCTCTAAGCCTTAAAGTAAGACGGCTCCCCAGGGAAGAGCATGTAATGATTGCTATGAGATTTATGGGATAAGAACCACGGAAAAGCAAAAGAGCCTCAAATGGAAAACCGACCCTTATTTGATTTAGGAACGACCATGTATACAGTTCTAAACCTGCAGTCACGGCAGAGTTGTCTCAACTCGAGCTCTGATAACAGGATTGTCCAAGACTTAGGGCGAGGATTAGTTCCCTAGCAACTATTCTCAGATTTCCATCGCCTTAACTTTAATTGGACCGCAGAATGAAAGTGGGTTTTAAAGGAGTGGCTTTATGCTACTATCTCTCTTCCGATCATCCACATTGGCCTCTCTGCTGTTAGAATCTTTATCTCTTTAAATGGACGGCTTGCATCTTATCTTCTAGCCTGCTTTCTGGACGGCATAACACCCTGTTTCAGCAACACTTTTGCAATTCTCACGCGGTAAACATGTTGATTAGGCCCGAGCTGCATGGTAGCTGGGGAGGAGTATTCTAGAGGTATTACATGCATTAGCGTATACATTGGCGTTAATTAAAGGTTTATTTACCTGGGCCAGTTTTCCCTCGCCACTTCAAGTACTACTAATCTTCCCCAAATTTCATGTAAATATAGGTTACTTTATCATTATCGATAATCCATCTTGCAGAGACGAACGAACGAATGATACTTCCGTGGGGTATCATCCGACCAACCCATCACGGAGATCCGTCGAGATACTCCCCTTGTCCTACCCCCGACCTCGATCGCCACGGACATGCCGAAGGCGGGGCACTGGGCCTCCAATTAGAGTTTCTTAGAAGATTAAGAATTATATACCTTTCTTCAACCGACTGCACCAAAGATCATCATAGCACTTTTGCAGCTCACATCCCTCCCAAGCATGGCAGCATACCTATCCTTGCTGCTCTAGTCTTCGTCATGTTACATCCAAACAGAGTCGAGCAGCCTCCTTGGACGGATCCCTATTCCACGGTAAAAGACCGTCAAGCACGATATGACGCTCCCGCCGCCGTTTTCAAGGTCGCTCGTCGATAAGGAACTTCCCAGTTATTGGGTATTCTCCACGCCACAAAGCTCATGATGGCCCTGATACTGGGAGCGTTGTGTATCTCTCCCCCTTCTCCAGAGATCAAGATCTCTTGTGCGCGCCTCTTGTATTACATGGTACAACAATCGCCCGGGGTCGTTTGGGGGTACCTCTCTCTTATCTCTTATCCGGCATTCATATAGTGATAATATTTCCTCCCTTTCAAGTTCTCTATCCTTTTGCTTCTCGTCTTTCCGTTCCTGCGGAGGTGCGAATACGAACTTCAAAATAATGAAAATTCCACGTCTTCCCAGCGGAGGCATTACCAAGATGCGGTATATCCCTACAAAACAGCAGCTCAAGGAGCGCTGTACGACGGTATCAGCTTGGCAGCTGCCGAAGCAAAAGTCGGCATTGGCACCGGATCATGTATGGACGAACGAAGATATGGATCCGGTCAGGGTCGAGAATCAAACTTGGACTCTGTGGACTTGGATGGCATACTGGGCGACCGATACGATAAATCTCGGGACTTGGGAAACAGCTTCGTCTATCCTCTCTGTGGGGTTATCTTGGAGGGAAGCTATTCCGGCTGTGAGTTGGGCAGCGATTCTATGATCATTTTTAGCAACATCACTGATATTCTGCTTAGATTGTGGTTGGCACCAGTTGTGTTGCTATTCCAATGGTGTTGAATGGAGCAATTGGAGCAAAATGTTCGTCTATTGTTTTCTTCATATTCATGATGGGTGCATTTGGAGCCTTGATGTTCCTTCACTTGTCCAATTGATCACCACAACCATATTTCGGATTGTTGCAAAAGCTCTGGGACAATCAGACGAGTGTCAAGCGTCCCTTCCCATCAACAATTGCTTAAATTTGGGTCTTGGGACACTTATTTCTAAGTTCTGACTTTCTGGATAATAGCTAACGTTTGCCATCTCTAGTACACATCCCCTTCTCGGTTGCCATCCGCTCTTCTTTCGGTTCCTACTTTGCGTACTTCGCTATCGTCTCTCGATCCATTCTTGCCATGTTCTGGTTGGGCATTCAGGGTGCTTCTGGAGCACAATGCATGACAATTATGATCACTGCAATTTGGCCGTCGTACGCAAATATTCCAAATACAATCCCCACAAGCCAAGGCATCAGTTCCCAAGGAATGATTAGGTGGGTTTATACGTCCATTAAGACTTCTATCTTCAAACTAACTCCTCTAGCTATTTTCTCTTCTGGATAATACAACTTCCACTCCTCCTCATTCCCCCAACAAGACTCCGCTACCTCTTCACCGCCAAACTGATCGCCGCCCCCATCACAGCCCTCGCAACCATGGGCTGGTGCGTCCACAAAGCCGGCGGTTCAGGCAACATCTTCGCCCTCAAAGCCACCGTCAGCGGTAGCACAAAAGCTTACCTCTTCCTATCCTGCATGTCCTCCGTCACCGGTTCCTGGGCAACCCTCGCCTGTAATATCCCCGATTTCTCCCGTTACGCTCGCACTACCAGGGGACAATACATCCAACTCCCCATCCTCCCCATGATCTTCACCCTCTGCGCCGTCATCGGGATCGTCACCACCTCCGCCACGGGCGTCATCTACGGAGAATTGATCTGGAACCCCCTCATGATCATCGAGAAATGGCTTGCCAACGGCCACGGCGGTCGTGCCGCGGCCTTCTTCGCAGCGGCGAGTTGGTACATCGCACAAGTCGGCACCAACATCACCGCCAACTCCATTTCCGCCGCCAACGATCTGACGGTCCTGTTCCCGCGGTACGTGAATATCAAACGCGGATGCATCATCGCCGCCATCGTCGGAGGATGGGTGATCGTCCCGTGGAAGATCCTGAGCTCGGCGCAGACCTTCCTCGCCTTCATGGGCGGATATGCCGTATTCCTCGCGCCCATTGCCGGGATCCTGGCATCGGATTACTGGCTCGTCAAGAAGCAGCATATCGACGTCCCGGCCCTCTACAACCCGAATGGGAGATACCACTACTGGCACGGTATCAACTGGCGTGCCGTGCTCGCCATGCTCGTTGCCGTCTCCCCCAACCTCCCCGGGTTGGCGTATAGTATTGCGTTGGTGACGTTGCCTGATGGCTCGACTACGGATTCCGTCCACATCTCGGCGGGGGCGAAGAATCTATACACGTTTGATTGGTTATTTGGGTTCGTGGTGAGTATCGTGGTCTATACGAGCACGAGTTATTTGTTCCCGCCGAGGGATAGTTGGGTGGAGCAGACGATTTACGGGCATGATCTTGTGGAGGGGGGAGCTCATGAGAGTGATGGGGAGGAGAAGGGGGTTAGGTATAGTGGGGAGAAGAGGCCGTCGGGGGATGCGAATGTTGGAGTGAAAGAGAGACATGCGAAGGAGGATATGGGGCAAGTATTTTAAGGGATGGAGAGGGGCGAAGGAGTTGAAATGAATGGTTGGATGTTTTTGGTGGGAATTTGCTGATACCCGGACTTGTTGTTTGAACATAGATAAGAGCGATGAGAGATATGAATATACCTACTTTGTATAGAAGCTATTCTATCATCCTTTCTTTATTGTTTGCGAAGACTCTCATATGTGGTGTTCATAGCTGCGTCTTCGACATAGGTTCATTTGGTGAACATCAAATCTAACCTAAGTCTCCACAATCCTAGGTACTTTATTTGTGTAGTTCATCTTATGCAAAAATTTACTCAATTACATTGTGGCTATAGAGGTTTGGACGATATTTTCATCTCTTCAATAATTACCATTTTGCCTTCTCGCTTAGATAACAAGTATCCATAGTTGAGAAGAACAAACCAAGCTGTCACAGAATTCAAAACTAATAACTTATGGATCGATAGTATCGTATCGTGAAGGTACACAAGCTCGAGTCTAGAAAAAAAAGGGAGGTGAAAAACACGTGGATCAACGCATCGGCAGAAATAAGTCAGAAACGTGGAATGGTACAGTACTAAATACATCCTCCTAGTGGAGGGGCAAGTATAGCGCCTTGCTATTTGTGGAAGAGAGAACAATCGGTAGGGAGTCTATATCCACATAACCAGGCTCTCATCGTCCATGAATCTGACATGCCAGCTAACAGGGGTATCATTCAAGACCCTTAAATCCAAGTATCCCATTGCCCAAGTTCTTGTTTCTCTTGGCTTTCCTCCGCTTCTTCTTCCGGTTTCCTCCGCTTCCCTCTTCTTCGCTACTCTCAGCAGCATCAGGCGCATCACTATCATCATTATCACTTTCCAACTCTCTCTTCTTTATCCCCGTCTCTTCATCCGAATCTTCTTCTTCTTCTTCTTCCTCCTCGTCCAAGTGCATACTCTCTTGCCAGACCTTGACGATTGAACCTCCGCCGCTAATGAGCCTTCCCTCAACGTCAAACCCTAATCCCACAACGCTTTCAACCTCGTCATGCCTCAATGGTTCTCCGATGACCTTATTCGGACCCAACCTCACAATTCGTACAGTACCATCACCCACACCAACTACGACATTTTTTCCTCCATCTCCAACTCCATCAGGCATAAGAACTACACAGTCCAAACTCTCTCCCCCTCTATCAACTATTATTCTCTCGTCCTGATCATCCCATACCCCCCTCTCCCACAAAGTCAAGACCCCGCCTCCACTCCCCACCAGCACCTTCTCCCCTTTGGATCTTCCCGGCCTAGCAGGCAACCCACCCACATACACACTACTCAACAACTCTTCTTCTTGATCTTCGCTCCTCACTAACACCCCCCTACGCAAATCTGTCACAGCCAGTGTAGATCCACCTGTAGTAACCCATTGCTTCGGGAACCCACTTGTGCTTTCTTTCGACGGTGAGAGCGCCGTCAGAGAGGAGATATAGTCATCATGTGGACGATGTGTTTGACTCGGTTTCGCCGTCAGAGTTTGTGGTGTACGAAGGTCGTACAGATGCAAGGCGGAAGAATCAGTGGCGAGGAGAAGCGTCTGAGGTGAGAGCGCATGTATTAAAGTCGGCGGATCGACTTCAGAAGAGGAGGAATCAAAGGGTATGAGGATCTTGGATATCACCTGTCCCGTGGAAGAAGATGCTGCTTTGAGAAGGCCGTCGGTACCCGCTGAGTAAAGTACTGTGTAGCCATCTAATTAGCAAGCCAGACCTGAAAAAGAAAACTAGAGAATTGGATCCAAGTCCCACCTTCCCCATCCCCGCTATATGCAAGCGTCCGACAGCTCCCCTTATGCCTCCTAGTCCTCCATTCCGTCTCAATCGTATTCGTCACGCTCGCCGTCGACGCGTCTGCATCCTCCTCTTCGACAGACGGCAGTCGAAAAGACTGGACATGCCCGCCCGATAGACCGACAGCGAGGATAGACTCAGTGGGGTGGAGAGCTTGCGCGAAGAGCTCCGATGAAAGAGGGAGCGTGCAGAGGTTTTCGAACATTTCTACCGTTGGGGCGTTATCCAATGGCAGGATTGATACTTGGAGTTTGGACTTCGACAATTGGGGGAATTTTTGATTATTTGGGTGGAGCGGAAGATCTTTGTTCCAGGTTAGACTCGGGATGAACATTTTTCTTTATAACAATGAGGATGAACCCATACAAAAGAAACTTATCATAGAGTTGCATGACTTTTTTTCTACTCTGTTTCATCATCGTATTGAGGGTTTGTAATAAATGATCTTATGCTATGTTGTGAATTAGCTTTCAGTAAACAGGATCACTGATTCGACTGTAACGGCTGTATTAAGGAGAAGCGAGACGTTGAAGTTAACTGTGAAATCTGATTCGATGAAAATGGTAAAATAAAACGATAGTAAACACATCTATTATACTATTTGAAAACGTAAACCATGCATTCCTCCCCCTGTTTTCTACTACAACGCAGCCCTAAAAACCAGAGCAAAAAAAAAATCCAGTCAGTCAGTGCAATATATATAATGTTTCGAGATCAGCTTCAAAATAGCAGCAAACCAAAAAGATAAAAATCTACTTCCGCCTAGTCCTCTTCACCGGAGTCTTCTCCGTCTCCTCCCCTTCTTCAATGGCCTTCTTTGATCGTCCCCTCTTCCCCGTCACACGCGGCTGCACCACAGCACTACCCGAAGCCAGCCTCCGAGTCGTCGACCTAGTAACTCTCAAGCTGTTCGGTCCACCCTGCTCTTGTGCAGAATCATCTCTCTCTATTGCAGTCCTCTCATCTAGGGTTTTATAAGGATCGACGGCCAACTTCATTGGTGAGCTTGCGAAGCCGGTAGCTTCGGGGTCTTGACTATCTCCCCTCGATGATCTTAGGGGAGGTTGAATGTTTATGGACTGTCCTTGTTCGTCTTCGTCTAGATCCTCCGAGCTTCTTCTTTCGAGGTAGTCGCGGGGGTCATAGGGGTCGGAGGAACTGGAATATGGTGATCCACCATCACCACTTCCTCTATAACCACTACTCGCACCTCCATACCGATCACCACCGAAGCCAGGGGTGGGTGTCATATCACTATCAGAGCCATTTGAGCGGTGTCCAAAACGACTTTCATCTAGAGAAACCCCACCACGAGTCGTCCGCAGGTTAGTGCGATATCCGCTCTCGTTCTCAGCACGCCTTCTCTTACTTGTCGGTGACTCTTCTCCAGCATGGAACAATAAATCCTTGATTATGCCGCCTGACTGCACCACATTAGAGTTCGTCTCCACAAGCTCAGTATACATATCTTGGATGTTAATTCCCAGTCCCCGCCTGCGGGGTCCTACAGCAGTATCGCCAATATGCTGATAATGCTCCTGGACCCGATCAGCTGTAATTTTCACGTTACATAGTGCACCATCTCGCCTGAGTGGGCAAGAGAACGAGCTACTCTCATTTGAATGGTTGTCCTTGAAGTGCGAGAAGATAGCCGCTCGAGTGAAGTTGCCGATGCGCTCATGACAGGAAGCAACAGGACACTCTCCTAGATTTCTAGAATTCTCGCGATGTAGAGCATCTGATTGTGTCTGTTGCTCGCTAAATTTCTGTTTCAACTGGTTGAACTCTCCCTCATGTCCAAACAAGATATCTTCGATCTCCTGGAGCTCCTTAGCCCAGTCTGAATTCTCTTTTCTTGCCTGTTCCAGTAGACGAATATTTTGAGCATTCTTCTTTTCGAGGACAAGGGCTTGCTGCAAGCGTTCTTGCTGGTCTAGAGGCATATTAGCAATATAAACAGTATAGGTATAAGAAGTAGCTTACGTTTATTTCTATCTCGATTAATGTCAAGATTTCGTATCTTTCTTCGACAGTCATTTCCATGCCTTGCTCTTCCTAGTACGGTGAGTGAACTCAAATCTGTGCCACACAGTGTACAAAATGCTTTCGGCTCTCCCCCAGGCGTTTTGCAGCGATATCCGTGGCTCTGCCGACTCCTTTCATCTAACCCATGGAGATCAATACCGCATTTTTCATGGAAAAGTTCATGGGACACCTTTCCACCGTTGCCCTTGCAGGTTCTCACATGTCGGTCAAATTCCGAATTCGTCGCTGCGCCTCTGTTTTGCCCACATTTGAGGCAATATCTGTGTAGTACATTCGTATTTTTGCAGACCTTTCGGTGGTGGTTGATTTCTTTTTGAGTACAAATGCTAAGGTCAAGGCCGCAGCGGTCGCAGTAGCGAAGTATTCCTGGTGGGTGGTCATTCACGTGGAAAAGAATCTCATTTTGTGAAAGGCCTCTGAAGTCAAGGCCGCAAATAGGACATACTAGATCAGCCCAGAAATCTTCTACCGTCTGGTTTTGATCATGATTCAAGTGATATAGGAGGTGAGCTTGCTTTTCATCTTTGAGCATAAAGATCCATCCATTGTCCCCGCAGATCGGGCATACTGGATCTTCTTCAAGCTTGTCAGTATGTTTTGTGATATGGGCTTCGAATTCCTCATTTTGGATTTCGGAAAACGTTGCAGTGCAATTTTGACATTTCTTGATTCTGCTTAGGGCAAAGTTGCGTAATTCTTGAACTTCGGTCTGAAGCTTAGCGATGTCCGTAGGCGTTAGATGTTGCGCGAAGACAGTTGGCATGTTAGGGCCAATGGATAGAGGAAACTCTCGGGGATCACCGTAAACGGGAGCTTCTGGTTTTTGACCAGGAATTATAATGGATTGGTCTCTGAAGTAGGATTGCCGCTGAAGTGAGTCTTGGCGGTTACTTTCCGTTGCCCAAACGTCATATTGTTGTACCTTAGGCTTCTCAACCTGAGATGCTAGAATCCTTTCTCTGTTCAGCTGGAGCGAAGCTATAGGGGGAGAAAGTGATTGCCATGCCCCTACTCTAGGACTGGGTTTTGATCTTGCTCTAGTCGACGTTGGCGCTGCCGATGGTTCTGGAGCCGTAGAAGATCTTTGTGCGGCCGAAGGCCTGAGCCCTTTTCCGGATATTGAAGGACTCCGAACATAAGAGGTTTGTGCTAACTGAAACTCTGGAAATCCAAACGCAGTCGTTGTATCCAAAACTAAGCCATGTTTAGCGAAGAACAACTTTGAGATTCGATCTACTCACCATACTCAATACCTGCAGAGTCTACTGGCCTAACTTGGATGGTACTGCCCCGAAGCCAATCGACAACGTTGACCTTCCATTCATCTTCAGTGGTGTCTGGTTTGAGGACAAAACGTAAAGAAGCCTCGCCCTTAGTCTGGGTAACTTCAAAATTACCCGTGTCCCTCTCCGAGTTTTCGCTGTAAAGCTTTTTTAGACTATTCCTGAACCCCTTCACCGTCCGACCTTTCTCTGGACTCCATTCTACCGGCTTTATTTTCGGATAATCTAAATCGTGTATGGAGAATTTCCATTGAGGAGAGAACCATACGCAATTTGTCTGGTAAGGAGAATCACTGAAGTACGTTCGGAGGTCATCCACGCTTTTTTGGTCTGCTGCATAAGGAAATTGAGTACAAGACTCTTCTAGCTCCTCACGATCCTGAGCCCTCTTCCAAAACTTAAAGTAATCGGGTGTGTCCCCATTATCAGACCATTTACTAGTCATTCTTGTAATCTCCTCGTATAATATGTCGAAGTGGCTAGGCGAAAACGACGATGAGTGGATATTCCCAGGCATCCTGATTCCAATTTCACCCATGAGCTCATCATGGAGAATGATATTGAGCTCTAATCTAGTGTCTCTTTTACCCACCTCAGTTTGAACAAACCTCCATAGCTCATCTGTGGCTGCCATCCCGCCAACCCCAAGATCAAAGCTGGTCAAGCCTTCCTGAAGGAAAACTCGTTCTCGAGGGCGAAGTTCACTAACAGGAAAATGGACTTTCATCGCCTGGAAGAAATATTTCTGGTGCTGATTGATGCCATAGTTACGATCTAACTTATCTCCGCTTGGAATATTCCACCACGAAGTTCCACGATGGCTGGTAATTGCAACGAAATCTTTCGATTGCAGGTCTGGTTCTAACGCTCTATTGCTTCTTATATGAGATTTTCTAACGAAAATAGTCCAGTTATTAGTCCTTTTAATCAAAGGGCTGATTTCCTGCTCAAAAGCAGACTTGAAGTTGCTATTATTCACTTTGATCAGACCAGTGAATCGCCCATCAGTAGCGGAGTAGACATCTACGGTAAAGCGCCACCGATCGTGTCCTAAGTTATCGAGATTAAGAAGTTTCAAAGCAGCGTCTCGAAAGAAATTAGCATTGGGTTCTACCCATACTTTGCCGGCTATTCCATAGATGTACCCCTTGCTGTCCCTTGGAGGCAGAGGCGTTTGTTGGGAAACGACTTTGGCCCTAGATATTGAGCCCCCAGATTTACCGAAGTTACCACTAATTATGGGACTCCTTTGGAAAATATCTGGGGCTGTTTTCTGAGCCGAGAGAACCTCTACCTGCTTCTTGTATTCACCCTCAGCAGCAGAAATGCTGGGATTGTTTCCAGAAATATTACTGCTGTGAAAGGTTTCTTGTGACAAGTTTTTGATTTTGTCGCCTAGGATCTCTATGCCCTCATTTTCGTCACTTTGCTCCTCGTCGCTGTCCCCAGGGACAAAGACATGAACTTGGAACCTATCATCCGGGTCGAAAAGAAAATCCCTGATTTCATCATCATATATTTGAGCCGATGTTATTTTAGCGATTTTAAAAAGCATCGGTTCTAGACTCTTATCGTCGGGGGAATCCTGGATTCTAACATAAAATTCCCAGTCGGAATCCTCATCGAGCTTAAGAAGACCCAGAGCTGCTTCTATAAATCTTTCCGACTTGTTTGGAATGCTGACTATCTCCCCATCAGGCCCATAGATTATCCTATGCATTCTTGGCTTTCCAGCGAAATTCGTCAGAGGGGTATGCCTAGCACCGATTGGGGAAATGGGGTTTGCGGGGAATTTCACTTGCTTCTTAGGCGACTTTGTATGCGATTTTGCTAGGGAAGGACTGATAACTTTCTCCGGATTGTGCTTCGCTGTGCTGACTATTCTAGCACTCTTTGTAGGTGAGGTCGGTTGGGGATCTGGAGGTCCTGGAGGCTTTCCAAGGGTAGACCGAAAGGTTGAAGGCAATTTGAATGAAGCAGCACCAGATTTATCACTAGTAGGATAGTCGACAACGATAATCCAATCACCATGTGGATTGTCTAATAGGCTATCCAAAAGAGTCTCATAAACTTCGTCGAAAGTGTCCTTCGTTACATGAATTGATGCGACGAGGGCCTTGACTCCCTTAGCCCTGTTGTCTGTATCCTGACTGTCATACTGATCAACCACAAATTCCCAGTCAGAATCCTTGTCAATCTTCAAGAGGCTTAAGACACCCATTTTGAAGGTCTCCTTCTCGGCAGCGCGCATCATCCCTTCATATCTGCTGTAAAAGTAACCTTGTTCTCCAATTGATTCGACCTCTGGCCCAGCTCCACCTCGCAAGCCCACAACAGAGCCGCTAGGGATGATTGGCACAGGTTGGGGAGTGCCGTCCGGTAATTCAAATAAACTTTGATGTCCGACTCTTGTAGAACCTTGCGGCAACGACTTGAGAATCAGTCCGGGCGTTGCTCTCGGCTTTGGTCCTGTCTTTGTCAATATCTATTTAAATAAAAGCAGCACTAAAGGACTCACTGTGGAGTCTGTGGAACCCATAACCTCTTTCCCAATAGGTATCAAGGAATTCCAACGGTTTTTCGGTAGATATGATCCTCTGAATTCTGGGTAACTCCAAAGGTGGATCTTCAGGGTCCTCTTGGTCTAAATGTGCTCGTATGACATTGTTGTAGGTGATAGCCTCCACTGGTAGTCCGAACCACACCATTGCCATTTTTGTAATGATGTTATCGTTCACGCCTTTGAAGGGGCCAGCTAGATTTCTCTTGTACTCTTCTGCATGAGCTGTCTGAAGGTCGAGGATAGAGTTATTCCGCAAAGGCGGTTGGAGTAGGAGGCTTTGAGCCTCATCAAAATCCTCATCCATGACATCCCCAGTTGTCTTACTCTTCAGCCTTTCCCTAAAATATGAATACTTCTCAATCCACGCAAGGTCATACGGTGTGATGTCCGGCTTAAAGTTCCCATTGCGCTGCTGAAGTCGCTTTTCCTCCTCCAGGTGTTGTCTTCTGTCCCATTGAGCATCAATATTTATGGCTGTCATCATCTCCAAACCCGTATCCTGCTCCAAATCCCACGGGGAAGTACGGATCTCGATCTGCTGGCGAATATCCATATCCGGCGCACCTCCTGCCTCTGCTCGTCCTTCCGCGGCGAGTATATCGGCCATCTGCCAATCTACTATGCCCTCGTCCTCAGAAACCTGATAATCCATTAGATTAATAGTAATTGTTTTGGTTCGCCGTTTGGGTCGCCTTTTTTGAAATTGGCGTTGGAAGGTCGTTTATCGATAATCAGTCCGCGTGAAGGTACAGATTAACAAAAGAGGCTATCAACGGACAGAAATTGAGAAGAAGTAACAAAGAATCAATGGGAAATGGCAGCAATTTTCCGCCGTTGATCATAGGCCATCATAAATCCATTGACCTTCCTGCATTACCTTTGTAATCGCGAAAATGAACAAAGGGTACATTCTCAGAAACAATCAATTCTTTGATCTCTATGACGCTCTTGGTAATTGCAACTAAGCAACATCATTAATTTTCTTAAATAAAGCACCGAAAAGAACATGTTTCTTTGACAACTTTTCAATACCGAAACTTTGAGATTTTGGAAAAATTGCGGCTTCTACTACGACAAGTGCAGATAGGACGCCGCCTTTCGAATAGCCGGTTACAATATTAATAGCTCGATCGAGTCTAGCATTCTCAACGGTAGTGGCCATAAGCGAAAGTTTGTAGAAGACAGAGTGTCGTAATGGTCTTTGGTTGCATTGCTGACCAGTATAAGAGCGTTCGTCAAAGATGTTCGGTCTTTTCTTGGCGCTTTGTTACCACATTCACGTGATACAGCATCATAGACTTTTGATGTTTCAAGTTCTGGCTAGAAGCAATTGCATAATTCAAAGTATCCTTCTACTATTATTATTAGAGAGAAACATAAAGATTGGATAAAACTACTACTGAATTAAGTAAAATGTTACTGGCGCTACGTAGCATGTGATTAGAGCCTCAACTAAGCCTGTGATATTACATACGCCCATTGTATTACCTTTGAATGTTATGAACAAAAACTCTTGATAATGCCAGTGTCTGTTACTGCAATTTCCTCCTTGAGAGAGAGATTAGCCGTTTCAAATCGAAACTGCAGGTTTAATGAGAGAGAGAAAAGTCTGAACTCTGTCGTTTCCTATATTAAATAGTTGACTTGAATTGTCAACATGGACACCATTGAATATTCTGCGTCAAGTATTAATGGTTTGACTTTGATTATTATTGCTAGAATACAGATGTTGTTCCATACAAAAAGATGTAGGGCCTGCAGATTAAGCGCCGACTCTTGGTACCATGTACCAAAAATGGCAAATTCTAATGTTACAAAGATCTTTATAAATATATCGAATAATGGAACTATACTCCTCATGTTGGAAGAATGCTCTTCAAGTGGCAGGCAGAACAATTCGGGCAGTACTATAACGACAAAAGTCCACTCGTGCATATATTAAGATTTGTCTTGGCTAAATTGATCATGTGATTCTCAAACTAATGGTTATTTCCTCTAGGTTATGGTACTAAAGCTCACAGCCACTGCTTGTTTCCGAACTGGGACACGAATGATCCGCCGTCTCCATGTTTGACACTCGATCTTTCCATAACAGATATTACCTGCCCTGCAGCGATGTCATTGGTACTTGGGCCCTCGAAACGAGGTGCATATCTCATGAATTTCGATACTAGAACAGCTATGGCGTTCTTTTGCTCATCCGTAGCTATTTAATTGTTAAATCTGTGATATTTTGCAAAGCACACGTTATGAAACGTTTTCTTACCATTAGCATGGAGTCCATTGTCTACAATTCCTGGGGTGATGCTCATGAAAAGAACACCGTCATCAGCGTACTGAGCGCTGAATTTGGCTACTGCCATGTTGAGTGCTGCCCTGCAGATAGAATACGGTGCCGAGTCGCTAATATTGAATTTGGCAGTGAGATCCGGATCAGCCATAGCCGAGGAGAGAGCGATGACTTTCTTTGCTCGACCTCGTAGGATTAGTGGCACACTTAGGTTGAAGAGATGGATCTGGCCTATAACATTCGCCTTGAATAAATCCAGTAAGTCTTTTTCGAGCTCGTCGGGTTGGTTTCCCCTAATTTGCATGCGCAGTTAGTCTCACCTATTTCATCCATAAGAAAGATCAACCTACAAAACGCCGAGGGGGTCATAGAGGGACCATTCAGAGTGAAAGGCTGCATTGGCAATAACATAGTCGAGTATCCCTCCTGTGATATCCGCCGTGTGCCCCATCGCTTTCTTCAAAGAAGCGTAGTCCGTCAAATCTCCCTGAACTATATGGATGTTCTGACGATTCGGTAGCTCCTCCGAGACTCTTTTTTCAGTAACGGCCTTGTCACGAACAAGACCCACAACCGTGTTTGCTGAATTATCGGAAATCTGACGAAGGAATTCGAACTGTTTGGAGAGCTTAGATGATTTGATTTCTAGATAAAGCAGCAGCTAACTGGGTTCAACTTACCCCCAACCCACGTGATACTCCTGTGATGAGATACGCAGCCATTTTGACTTTTCAGAGAGCTATTTTTGGAAGAGAATATTATTCTTTGAATGCACAAATATAGGCTCGTTAAAAGCGAGCTGAAAACTCAGTCAAAGTATGATTTCCGGCTGAGATCATAGTAAGTGCAGAACCTCCGGGGGTATATATAGGCGTTCCATCAAACCAAATTGATCATCTGACAAGGAATAGACCTCTCCCCGAGCTCATCATTTCGCTGATACTTGTCACTTCTTCTTCCGCTCTGGCAAATGTGCAGAATATGTTATAAATCACTTTCGAGCAGCTCGCTACCAGATCCACTAAAAGCGCCAATTATTTAGTGCTGTTTGCAGGGTTCCTCGTAGAAAGTTGCCATATTTCTAGCGCTTGGTCCAAGCTGCAGGAACTCTAACTCTTCTTTTTGCCACTGGAGTTTTCTTGCTGACATATTCCACTAGAACATGGTATCAACACCCCCAAATTGCCCCTTCGTAATTTAAATCATATCGTAGCTGAGTTGAAACCAACGTAACCTTTTGCGAGTACAAATCAATCCGCGGATGTAAAAGTATCCGAGCTCAAAATCTCTATAAAGTCATTAGGCAGAGGCTGTGGAACATGCAAAGGTCTACCTACCCCTCAATTTGATTGTCTCTAGACTCGCTCACTACTCGTCTAGATCGCCGCATCTCATGCGATCGAACTCTCCCGACCTGCCTGCATTGTATTCGGTCAAAATTACAATGCAAGGGATATAGAATGCGCCTGTCTTGGCCCAAAGCGAATAATCGTAAGCGAGCCATACTTGGGACAGCACCACCAAGGCCAAGTATCTATCTGAAATCCCCAATTCGGATTGTAAGTACGTCTTCTTGGGATATTAGAATACACTACTACTTGAACACTTCGGGTGGCAACACCCAGCCGGTTATCCCTACACCAATGCCATGGTCCCCGATTAAGTTGGATACGGATTTCAATCTATTCCAGTACTGCAAGTAAACTGGTTTGCTTATACTTGGCTTTCAAAACTGACATACTTAGTCGACTCCGTTGCTTCCAACTCCCTCATAGCCATCAATCCAAAAGAGGGTTTTCCTACTCTGCGTAACGTTCTTATCCGTATGGCTCTATCGAATAGCACATTATCATCAGCCGCTGTATTACAATCTCTGCTTGCTCTCTCATCTCTTCATCGTCACGGGATCCAATCACATGCAGCTCGATTAAAGTTATCTGCACTTACTATGCTCTCGACATCAGCAAAAACTGGAGTGGGCCCCGCTGAGATTATGTCGCACGTGGCTTCTTTAATGTTGCTATGCTGTTTTGAGGTCAGAGTAGGAAATTCTATTAGGTTTCGTGGCACTAATCTCATACTACAGATCCAACAAGCGTCGGAAACCTCGAGCCAGTGGTTGTGCTATCTATCCAGTGCTAAAAGTTTGCTAAGAGTTATGCGGCTTGGCCATGTAGAGAGCAGCAGTGATAGCGCCGCTTTACTACACTGGGTGTCTTATCATGATAGCTTAGCTCAGTTTAGTCTCCGCTACTGGAAGCATCGTTACCCAGCGAGAGAGAGATTGCCTGGAGAATATAACTCTGTGACCCAACAAATCAAAATTTATAGATCATTAGAGGTTTGTTTAAAATCACTATTTGGAGACACGATTTTGCTTATACTTCAATCACAGGTCTCTGAAACATCATGGCTATGTCCCGGAATGCTGAGGCTCATGTTGGAAGTTTTAAATATGCCTTTAAATGTGCCAGATGCGCAATCTCACGAGTTTAATAGTGAGAATCTTCTCACGATCCTCGAATGGAAAATTAGAACGATACCAGTCTCGGAAGGGCCGCTACCTCCTGGCAAAATAATTACGGAGGAGTCCAGAACCTTAGAAATCTTTCAGTTGGCCCTTCTTGTCTATATTGAGCGTGCATCCGGTAGCTCTCCTGGGCAATCTGAAAGTATGCGCTCAAGGCTCAATAGGGCTTTTGTTATTTTCTCGCAGCTCAAGACGTGGCAGAGACAATTTCCTCTCTTGATACTTGGCTGCGAAGCACGAGCCGACGAGGATAGGATAGTGGTCCTTGATCTCATTTCTAGAACAGAAGAAAACACGAATGTACGAAATATTCGGGGCATGAAGGGTATAATACAGTCTCTTTGGGCTCAGGATGATCTTGCGGAGCGAGAACTTAACTACGCAAACAAGATTCAAGCCGTTATTAGCTCTAGCGAAATTTTGCCTTCCTTTATTTAGATAGACAATACCTTTAACCGTCAAATTGAGTCCGAGGTCGCATGACAGAAGTCTACTTGCATTTTCAACAATCTTTCAAAGGTTCAGTCTTAGTTTTAGCTTTAGCCGATGTATTGGAAAGCTTTAAAGTTGTGGAAGCCATGTCCACTTCCAGCAGCGTTCCAATGGGAAATTTTTGATAGACAAATTGAAGAGGAAAAGAAATTCAAGCGATATTAATAACTATCGAAAGCAGTGGCACTGGCTGTAAGAATAATGTCAACAAACAGGTGCATGGCGGGGCAAATTTTCGACTAGCTTAATGGTTTTTCACTGCAAAAGAGTCCATAAAGTGCGAAAAAGCAGCGATAAGATAGGAGGTATGAACAAAAACACAACAAATAATACTCGAAAGAAGTTAAATCTATCGAAGCACGGTTCTCAGCTTAAGATTATCTATTACATTCAACTTCATTTAACTAGTAACTCACCATAAGGCAAGTCTTCTACCTCAGTTTCTCAAATTGCTAGAATTTAGCTCCCGTCTCATGGAAACTAACAATTTCCGTTAGTGAATATTCCCTCAAGCTATCCTCTACCATCCATTCATATAAAAGCTTACCGTGAACATGATCTCCTGAACCGCCAAACTCCGCAAGGGGTATCACAAGTCTATCTAATTCCTTGAAGCCCAATTTCTTGTAAAGTCCGTAGCCTTGCGGACTGGCATCGAGAAAAGTGACCTTCCCTTCCCGATCGGCACGATCCAGTCCCCAATTGACAAGTTGAGAACCACAACCACGACGCCCAAACTTCGCTGAAGTGACAAGTGTATCAAGGACTTAGAGTCATAAGTCAGCTGCTGTCAGGGAGAAGGGCCATGAGGACTGAATAAAGAGAATACGGACCGAAATAGTCACCAGTACTGGGAAAATTCTTCTGGTCTAGAGCCTCTAATCCACTATAGAACCGCTTCCTGACTTCTCGGTGAAGCCCTTTTGGTTCTGAAATTGGATGGAGCTTTTGGTAGCTACTCGCTCTCTTCATAGACTATATACCAGTATTAACCCTAAAGCAATTTCCTGTGGCTTCTAAATGGTGATGTATTTACATCTTTCGAAAATCCCCAAATGGCATAACCCGCAATTTCACCGGATTCCTCGTCCACGAGTTTAATGAAAGGGGTATCAGGATCAAGTTTACTGAAGGCCAACCTGGTCTTCATACCTTCTCTGATGAATTTGAAAGTGTCGTCTGGGGAGATTTTTCCGAACTCGATGACGAGGCGTTCATACGCGGCAAGGACTGACACGGCACTAGGAAGTATCAGTCGAGATTATTCAATAAGAACAGAGGAGATGGAAAGGTTCAATCACATAGCTGTAAGTTCGTCGGCGTCTTTTGCGGTTGCTGAGAGTAATTTGAACGGCATGGTTGGCTCTTTTGGATGTAGGGTGAGGAGAGGTTGGTATAATGTAAAACGACAGAAGGGAAAGGACCTGGCAACATTGCTCGTTAATAAGTGGTCTCGAATCTCAGTTTGAGGTTCTCCTTTACTAAGTCTGGAGTCATTTTTATATTTAGATATTTTGAAATTGAAAATGTGTTGCGTACGTACTCAGACAACAGGAGGCCTTAGACTTACTTACGCAACTCAAGTCTCAATGACGTTTACTGACATATATTTAATTGCTGCCTTTAATTGATGTGAGTTTGATGTAAGAATGTGAGATACTGCAAGAAAGTGTAATTGCATATTAAATGAGAATTGTTGAATGGATGGAAAACCTGATCACACCCCCACCCTACCACTCTACCCAACGCTGCCGTCAGGCAACCAACTACCGTACGTATACCACCCAAAATTGCTGACTAGATCCCATGTGCTGCTTTAATCAATGGCTCTTCGACACGACATAATAACATTGTCGTCCGTCGCAAGGGTTCCCAGGCAGCAAGTTTCGAACTCCGTACTCCGAACTCCAAACCAATAACTATTTCCTGCAGCACGCACCAAGCCAGAAACTTGGATTTGACGATAAGATCTCTCAACCACGATGGTCATATTGATTGTGATAATTGCAAGAGGCAATGGCGACATGGGAGGTGGGTTAATGCTTGCTCTGATGGCTGCAGTTAAGGTAGTTGACTAATAGTTTACAACTACTACATTGTGACGAGGGGGGGAATCTGACGGCCCATCTCATTGCGTTTTTGGGCAGCTCGGTGTTACAAAAAATCCGATTTTTATATTCTACAACTTCTTTGGTCGTTATGGAGCGTGATTGCCACGATTCTAGCCTTTTTCTACATTTCTTTTTTCGTAGGGGTTTCTTTTTGTTTCTTTTTTTTGTAGGGGAAGGGAGAGCTCAGTTCCCTCCTAAGTGCTTGAGTTGCTCTTTCAAATAACCTTGGCAGGAGCATTGAATTCAACGTAGTTAATATTCAGTAGAAATTGAGTCGATATTTATGTATTTACAAACGAAGCAAGTGTTCCTCAAAAGTTAGGGGGAAAGTAAGCCAAGCTCTAACCATAGGTTTGCACTTAATGTTTAGCCCAAGACGCATGTTTTGAATTTGTTACTTTTTAATAAAGGTAGAAGGGTTCCACAAAAACCATACACTTTGGTCAACTTAAGCTACCGTTAGATTATTTAATATTCTTCCAATATTGAATAGCCGCTCAAGGGCTTTAGAACGCAGTCTAGTTTAACCAATTTCAAAAAAGAAAAATATCTTTATACCAAATTTCATAGTGTTATCCTTTTGGACTTCTTTTAAATAGCTGGAGGGCCCTATCTTCAAAAGCAAGCCCTAGCTATACCGTTTACAGCGAGCATACTCCCTCACAAATACCAGCTGGGGACACCTCCCGAGCCTCCCCCTCCACATCTCCTGCAGCTTCTCCTTATACGCATCCCAATCCCCCACCCCTATAGCCTGGAGCCCGCAACTCTTCCCCGCGTTCTTCAGCCACTCCTCACTCACCTCCATCCTCTCTAGCACTATAAATACGCACTCCAACCTCTGCCACTCCCCAAACTCTAGTTTCTCGAGCAGGGCTTCGAAATTCGACGCATCCCGCACCATCGTCGGGAACCGATACACATCTTGGTACTCGATAGCAACGCACCTCGCTCTGCGCCTGATCTCCTCGTCCCGTCCCAGGTCCGCGAATAAGTACTCCGTGCCGAAATCCTCCGTCGATCTAAAATACAACACATCGATGTCGGGATGATAAACCAGGCTGAGGAAGTCGGGGTTCTTGCAAGAGCCGTTTATGGCTATGAATCCGAGGCCGTTGAAGGCGAGGGAGCGGAGAGAGGAAGAGATGGATAGGATGGGCGGGAGTGGGTCATAGGAGTGAATTTTACCATGGGTCAAGGTGGTGCTGAGGTTGACGACACGTGGGTAAAAGGAGAGGTAATGGGTCCATATTTTGAGTTGGACTTCCTGAGGGAATGATGGGAGGAGGGTAAATCTTGGGGGAGGAGTCTCGGTCTCAGTCTAAGGGCGGATATTAGTCACGTGGTTGGGTTTGGGAAAGCTGAACCTGCTGTTTGGCTTGTGTCTTGAAGGTGTCCAGAGTTGAGTCTATCAGATCGGGGAATGTAATTCAGGTAGATCCGCGATAGCCAGTAGAGTGTACCCGGAGATCTGGGAGTAATGGTGGCTGATATGGTGATGGGAGTCTCGTGACTTTCAACTGTAGGGGTAGTTGCCATGATTTGGCTCTCTCGCCGGCTAGCAACTATAGCACGACTGGCTAGGAACTATAATCAAGTGAGAGTTCCCCCTAAGAAAGCAAAACACATGAGATGAAGGTCACAAAGTCGTTGGACACCGCGTATGACCAAGGAAAACGGAAAATGAGACCATAAAAATGTTAGGTCATTTCTCATATCATGTGACCAAGAATATGCAGTGGAGGTCAAAATGCGCTTTCTTGCTACTCTTCTGTACTTTTGATCTTGGCTGAATATATGGGCATTACGAGAGGTTTAAAGGTCAATACGTACAAGTGGAAATATTTCCTTCCTTATGTGATGTGTAGGTCAATATAAATTCCTACTCTTATAGTACCGTAGAAATAACTTGAATGATGATAGAATATTGAAACTTGTTTGATAGCTCTCGCATAGTACTGGAATTTGAGCCTGTCTTGTAGAGTGAGCATTCGTCGATTAGGTAAAGTCCAAAGAAGTAATTGAGGAAGGAATCAAATGCGGGAGTGTTTGAAAGCGCTTGGTTGTATAAGTATTAAGCGATTCCTCATCCAGCTTGGCAATGACATCTGCCACCCCGCCTCCCCTAGGCATAAAATTCGTACCGCTCATGTGGTTATGCATTGGAGATCCAAGCTCTACTGTCATAAGGCTCAACAGGGGCCTAACTACCCATTTTCCTTCTCAACCAACCGGAGCACGGGAAACAAATCCTAGTTGAGCTAGGAATTTAAAAGCACCTGGTAACGAAATCCTGGTTGAACTGCTGCTTTCAACTTCGACATTACCGCCAACGACGATACCTGATTCACACTCTTGGGTCCAGGCTCTCGGCAGACGGCCCCCTCATTCAGCTATCCATTGCGGCGGAATTCTTTCATTCGTGGGGCAGGGGACAGGAGGCTAGGGGCCAACGAATTAGGCAAATATACATGATAATTTCTATGGATATCTTCAAAGTCCCAACCATAAGGACCAAAGCTAAGCCTGTTATCAAACCCCAGTTATTAAACTTCAAATTGCGAAGTCCCCTCTTCTTCTTCAAGCCTCCTTACTACTCCAAAAATTCAAACCTTTCACGCTCGCTTCATCATCACCGTAAAGGTTATCTATTCTGCAACCTCCTTCTCGTAGCTCACCCTGGGCTTCTCATCCTCCGCAGCTATCTCTCCACCTTCTCCTCCCTGCAACAAGACATCCAACCCAATTTCATGATTGATCTCCGCCATCCGCTCAAAGTCTGCTTGCGCTGTCCCTTGGCTTCCGAAAACAACATCCATCTCCTCCAATGTCAAACGTTTCGTCTCAGGGACGAAGAACCAGATGAAACCCGCCCCCATTAGGGTCAGGCCACCGAAGATAAGGTACGTCCCGAAGGTAATGTCTGAGATCATATCCGGAGTAACCTATTCATTCCATATAATCAGTTTGGTGTCCAACTTGAGATGCAGGGAGGAGTAGACGAGAAAAATGGGGTAAGACTTACCTGACCAACAATAAAGTTATTCATCCAGTTAGAGGAGGATCCAAAAGCAATTCCGTAAGGCCTGTTGCTCAAGGGCCAAATCTCCGCAACGATAATCCACGCGCAGGGCCCCCAACTGTATCCGAAATGGACGACAAAAAGCCAGACCATAGCTACTGCACCCCATCCGGCAGCCTTATGTTCGGGCCAAGAGTCCTTGTATGCTCCTACGATACCAGCGATAATGAAATGGCATATTGCCATTCCTATTGCACCGATAGCGAGAACAGGACGACGACCAAAGCGATCGATATACAGCACAGATGGGATGGTGGCGACGAACATGAGAATACCGACGACACCTGTTGCGAGGAGTTCAGTGGAGTTTCCGCTAAGACCCATGTTTGAGAAGATACTGGGCGCGTAGTACAGAATAGCGTTGATACCTGTCCATTGTTGGAAGAACATGGTGATTCCGGCTACACAGGCACGTCTGAACATAGCCTTGGTCTTGAAAATAGATCCAATAGCAACGAATTGTAGTTTGAATGTGTTCATTGGTGTTAGTTCGCGTAGGTGGGGCCAGTGCTCGGCTACCGTTCGCTTCTCGAAGAGGGATTGCGCCTTGATTTCGAGGAACTCGAGTTCAACTAGCTCGTTGTCGATAGGGAGGTCACGGAGTAGACTGAGAACCTTTCGGGCCTCGTCTTCTCGGCTGTGATGTACCAGCCAACGTGGTGAGAAGGGCATGAAGATAACACCTACGAATAGGGCGACTGCAGGGATGAGTTGAAGAGAGATAGGGAGTAGCCATGCGACGTCCTTCTGCCCTGACCCTGTACCTCCAATGTAATTGGTACCATAATCAATCCAGAAAGAGACCATGATTCCAAACGCAATTGCAAGTTGTTGTAAGGCGACAAGCGAGCCTCGCACCTCGGGAGGAGCAACTTCGGCATTGTACATAGGAACAATCATAGAAAGGGATCCAACACCTACTCCCCTGCTTTGTGTCAGACTTGAGGTATTTAAAATCACATAAAACTTACGTTATGAAACGGCCTCCAAGAATGCTTCCATGACCACCAGAGATAGAGGATATTTGTACAACAACACCGACGATGAAGACGCTTGTAGCTACCAAGATACCGTATTTTCTTGAAAGACTTTCGGCCAGGAAACCTGACATTAAGGCACCGAACCATGCTCCGAGCTCGAGAATAGATGTCAACCAGCCCTTTCGGGTTTGATCTGCTGGGTCATTGCTGTCGTAATTCCCCATATGGCTTTGGAAGGCGGGCATTGTCAAGACCCCTGAAAACACTCCTTGGTTGTAACCTAAAAGAGTCAATTTAGGGCAATCGAGACATGGGTGAAGACAACTAACCATACAGCAAACCACCAATACATGCGAACAAGGCAATGGAGAAAACCCTGAAGTTCTTTACCAAGGCCGCAGGACCACTTGCCCCCATCAACTTCTGACGACGATTTAGCGCGGCATCGTAGACGCCCGCCGCCTGTGTTCCAGCAACCATTGCGAAGTTCTAGCTCAGTTGGGATAGATTGGCAGGAAAGACAAACTTAAGCTCGATAAGATTGATAAAGCCTTATGCAGGACATGAAATGGAAAAACCCCATGGCATGCCTCTCCTTATAAACCTTTGAAATCCCAAACACCCACTGATCCCAGAGCTTCAGCTCCGGCAAAATGGGCCGGGTAAAGAGACTGCATCGCGGCTGGGACGCGTTGGTTGTGCTCTGGGAGATCCGGGGTCACAGCGGTCAGGTGTTGGTAACGTTCAGTTTGGTAGTTGATCAACAGATTCACAGATTCTGAGTGGTGAGGTGATACTGGGTACAGACCGATGACCTAACGCAGGATGTCACCTTTCCATGAGTCCACACCGAAGCAGCATGATTGGAGCGGGACTGGATGGACTCAGTTAGAGCTAAGTGTGAAAATAAATTAAGCAGGATCTGGGGTTGTGGGGATAGATAATTATGGGGATCTATCCCATGCCGGTAGGTTTTTAGCGTGTAATGAAAATGAGGGGGAAGGGGGAAGGGGGAAGGCTATTCAGGCTAAACGAGGCGGTATCGAAGCGAGTCGACTCGATGTTAAAGGAAGACGAGATAGCGAGACGCGTCGCCTGACTGATGTCCCGGAAAAAAAAAAGGATAGGGGAATGAGGTTGATGTTCGAAAGTACCGGACGCCATTCTCGGGTATGGCTCGGTCTTGGCCGCGCACGTTTACTGTGTAGGGGGTTATCTTGGGAGTTTGAGATGGAGGCGTGGGAACACAAGGGTCGGAACTGGGAACTTGGAAGAGATTGAAATGAGCTGACGAAAGGACGGTAGCTGAGGTAGATTAAGTGGAGGTAAGGGGGTGATTCGACGACACGTGAGGAGGAAGCGTCTAGATGAACGACTACGAAGCGACCCCTAAGCAAAAATTTACTCCCTTTTCTCTTGCTCACTGTTGATGTAGTGGAGGCGGTTCTTACAGTCCAGCTATTCATTCGACTACGTATCGATGAAGTGTTCATACCATCTCTCTCTCTTCCAACACGAATTATTTCTTTACGCGAGTTCCCACGGAAATCGTTCACCAGGCTGGTTCTGCTAGAGGAATGTCGAAACGACAGCGCCGGATATTTACTTCTCCCAAGGTCATATTATCCGCCGTTGCCCCGTGACTTTCACAACGCATACAATATTGTGTGGGGAATTCCTGTAATCTTAGTGCTTCGTATACTGATCCATACGATCGCTAAGGAATCAATATCCGGACAAATTTACGACACGAAGCACCTTTTTATAGCGAGGTATTACATAAAATTACTCGAAGCGGCGTTGCTTTCAAGTCAATCTGTAAAATGTCTCCTAAAACCATTCGTGGGGGGACTTTGCGGGCATCTCACTTATGGGGTGTGGGGGGGTGGGGGGGTGGGGGGATGGGGAGTGGAGGTTAGTATACAAACACTGGTGGATCACTACACTTACTCCGAAGAAGTGTTTCTCCGATACCCGGTCACTTGTCACTTTCTCCAACCGCGAAAGCCAATTGTAGCCATTTTCAAACTGGCATTAGATCCGGTAAAATTCGACCGGATGACCTAGAGTACTAGGATGGCTATGAACATGCTTTGTATACTCTTTTCCCCCGATCTCCATTGTTTCGGTTACCCAGGAGTTGAAGTCGCGTCTAAGACGTGTGACACGTGACCACATGTGGGGTAAAGTGTTTAGCCGGAAGATAGGGGACTTAACCTCGGGTATTAAGAGCTCAACAAATGGGCAGTATTAGAGACCTTTATCATTCCAGGATGGCAGAGAGTGATAACATTACTCTTTTCGTTCTGGCCCGAGGGTATTTTGTTATCCATCTATAGAAGATAGATTCTAAAGAGCGAATCTTGCTTAGGCGGTTGGGGAACGCAGACGGTTGAAGGAGAAGCGCCTCTGCTGAAACACCAAGTCTGTCGGTCAGTCTGATTGATTAGCCATCTATTGCATTCACGTGGCTATACATCCTCGCCAAAACCGAGTTCGCTTGCGACTTATTTCGGGGATATATGCACTTAGCTTAACCTTTTGAGCTTAGCTTCTCTGACTACTTCCCTTTCATATATGAAGTATCATGACTTTATGGCACCGTGTAACCCGGCTCCATGGTGTATGCCCTTGACTTTCCGGAATCGTGGGATTGATTAGCTCTACTCTATAGCGAAGGTCACATACGGAATACCCCGTAATCACTTGCAGAAACAGTGCCAAGACCTTCTCTGTCTTACATGTGTCAAGTCAACTGGGGCTTCCCGTCCCTCGAGGTTGCAAGCCGACTCACGCGTAACCTTTTACATTTAGTACTGTACTAATAGTACAGCTGATAGTGCAGTACGGCTAGATCTGCTGGCAGACCTGTTGGCTGACGAATTCATTACCCAGTCATTATAAAACGGAAGCTACAGCAACGTGTAATGGTAATGGTGCCAGACGGCTGTTAAGCGGCGCGATACAGTAGTACATAATCTCTGGTTTTTTCTTTTCTTTTCGTTTTCGAGATTTTACAGGGATCCTTTTAAGCCCAGGTGAAATTTGCGTCCTCGAAGGATAAACTCGGACTCGGCATTGCCCTTCACGTATGTTCATCAAGCTCGACGTATATGAGATTCAGCAATGGTTATAGTCCAAGAGACGTCCAGTAAATCTTCCATGAGAGGGGATTTTCCTCCGGCGTTCTTCCAAAAAAACACGCGCTAAAAATGGCTATCCATCCCCAGCATTGCTGTCATTTTGGGGAAATCGATTTGTCCCAATGGCTAAAGCAGAAGCATGTGTTTTTGCTGTAGGTGTACTTCGTCGTTGTATTTAGGCTGAGTTAGCCGTGAGATAATCGCGCCCCCTAAAAATACATCCTTTCTTCTTACATCATGATCATCTCATCCCATCCCATCCCATCCATCTCGAGTTCCCCCATCTCTTTTTCCCCCAAATGGGAAATTAAAAAAGAATAGACGCGCGCTCTGCCACCCTCCACGTCCAATCCACCGCCCTGCTCGCGACAGAAAAAGGGAATTCTGCGTTTCATGAAACGGTTTGCCGACATAAACATCTACACTCGGTAAGGCTGAGATCCAGCCCCCACCGTGACCTATTTACGGCCTGCGCCTCTCCCGCTCCATTGCCGCCAACTGACCTACGCGCCCGACCTCGAAACATTTCTGAAGAGAGGGATGAACAACACAACCGCTTCTCGATCCGCCTCGACCAATATGATCGGCCCTCTCCATTCCAACAGCAGTATCTAGAGACCCAGTGGTCCGTCCGCGGCTGCTGGAACAGAGCTAGAGGCTCTCTGAAAGAAACCTGCCGTCTGGAATTCCCATGACTTTCCCACCCTCCCATGACTTGCACCGTCTAAAGAAAGATCGGATCGTTTCATCTACGAAATCTAGTCTCGATTGAGGTCCTAGAGGCTTAGGTATCTTTGTCGTCAGCCCCCAATCTTCTGCTTATGGATTGCTCGTCTTGCAGCTGCACTGTATAAGAGGAGTCGCACATGTCTTTGAATGCCTCCTTTTCTTCAACAGAGCCCAAGTCCGATTTGTTTTCTATATACCCCTATGCAATTTCATATTAACCGTCGTTGAATTCTCTTCATACTTGTCCTTTCGTTAATCACATTCGTTTGATACGAACGTTCTCCTCCTGGCGAGGTGGTATCTAATCTAATTGACTTCGATCTTGTCATCACTTTCGTTGGTCGATACCAAGCATAGACCCTCCACCCGACCTGTATTGTTCTTTGTTGCAAAGCTCGAATCCTACCATACCCAGCAAATACATCTCCCCGTTCCACCGACCTTCAACTCGACCTGTGTTTACTTTACCACAAGCCTGACAGCCTACCACATCTGTCCACCTCACTCTCTCGCCCATCAACCTCAACCTGGAGCCTTCACTTCACACAAACCCTCACATCTCTCAAAACGGCTCACTCATATTACCCCTCCCCCGCCATGCCTAGAAACCACCGCTCCTCTCGAAGCCAAGGTTCCTACCGCTCCAGTCCCGCAATCACAACTCCAACCTACCAATACGCCTCCATGCCCTTAACTTCGGCCACCCTCTCCCGCACAATGCCCACCCCATCGACAACAACCTACTACACCACCCCCTCCCTCCAAACAACAACCAGCCTCTCCCCCCTCACCAACGCAACTTACTCCACCCAGTCCACCCCCACCATCTACGCTCCCCTCGGCGGCCCCGTCCAACATCCTACTCACTCCTCCCACCGTCACTCCTCCTCCCTCCACTACTCCTCCCACCAAAACCTCTCCCCGCATTCCAGCACCAACTCCAACCTATCACCCAACTCCGCAACTCTCCCCACCGCCTCCCAACTCTCCCAAACCCACTCCCTCCGCCCCTCCTCCGGCGCCTGGACCCCCCAAGACGACTACACGCTGATGACCGCCCGCTCCTCAGGCCTAAACTGGGCCCCCATCCAAACCACCTACTTCCCCACCAAGACCCCCAACGCCTGCCGCAAGCGCCACGAGCGGCTCATGGAGCGCAAGAACTCGGACGACTGGGACGCGCTGAAACTGGAGCACCTAGCCGTCGAGTACATGGCGATGCGCAAGGAGATCTGGAGCGGCCTGGCCGAGAAGGTGGGGGAGAAATGGCCCGTGGTGGAGGGGAAGGTGCTGGGGATGGGGTGGAAGAATCTGCAGAGCGTGGCGAGGAGCGCGGGCAGGAGACAGAGGGGAATGGTGGATACGAGTGTTGCCGGGAGTGGGCATGTGGGTGCGATGTATGGCTCCAATGGGGGTGGGTATGCGGATGATAGTGGTATAAGTGGGCTTGGTGATGATGGCTTCAGTGTTCATGCTGGGGTTGAAGAGTACGATGGTGCAAGTGACAGGAGCGGCAGCGGAGGGAGTTATTATAATACAGTTGGGAGGGACTATGGGAGGGAGGAGTATGGGAGAGAAGAGTATGGGAGGAGTGGGGAGAGGTATGAGACCGGTAGAGAGAGGGTGGGAAGTATGGGGAGCATGGGCATTGGGAGTATTATTAATCAGCCTGGTAATGGTCGCTAGAAGATTGATTTTCATTTGTTATAAAAGAAAGGGATGGGCCTGGCGTTGTTGGCACTGCTGTTTTGTGTTTCGGCTTATATACCCGTTGGAAACGAACGGGATGGGATATCTTATTGGAAGGAAGAGAAGGATACACTTTCATTTATAATTTGGTTGCGGACATCGCATGGAATGAAAGGTTTTATGAGATATGAGTGTGTAGAATAGTTGTATAGTACAGCAGTATCAGTATCGACCACCGTCGTATTACTAGCTCCTGAATCAAATCAATTAGATATCCACATTTTCCCTTTTCCTCTTCCTCTTACAGGATCTGCCACCAAATACCTGGTAGTGCTACAACATCTTACATGATATAGATTCTCACGAGAAGCCAATAATCAGCTTGCAGGGCTCACGGGTAGAGCAACGGCCACAGGAGGCTTCACAAGAGGCCTCACAAGGACCTCCTCCTCCTCCTCCTCCTCCTCCTCCAGCCATTCTTCGTCATCCAAGTCTGGTTCTCCCATCACGGCTCTCCAGACACGCTGCCACATACCCTTTTTCTCTGCCATGGCCAGTATCATCACAACCGGCAGATGCCACACACTAGCCCAGAACAAACCTTTCGCACTCCCCTTCTGCCCCTCCAACCTCCAGAACTTGACCGCCTCCTTTGTAAGCCATATGTTTACAGGCGCACTAGCCACCGCGAAGGTCCATTCCGTGACGCCGTAATAGCAAAGCCCGATACAGATCGGAAAGAACAAGATACTATATCTCAATGCCACTCTCCCGTTTCTCGCCGGATTCACCCAACACAACATTTTATACCCTGCGTTCTTGTATTCCTCTTTTATAGACCAAGACAGCGACATGAAATGCGGAAACTGCCATGCGAACAAGAAACTAGCCAGCAACCACCCACCCACATTCTGCTCCCCGAGTAGGAGCTCATGCCATCCTCCATGCGTAGCGCTCTGTCCGGCAGCTGCAGCCCAGCCCATGAGTGGCGGGATACCGCCCACAACAGCCCCAATCCACGTATTCACTACCGAAATCCGTTTTAATGGTGTGTATGCCCCAGCATAGAGAAGGATGTTGAGGAAGCCGAGGAAGGAGACCGTGGGGTTGACGCCATAGTATAGCAGCCCGACACCCACCGTCCCAGCCACGACGGCGAACAATCCAGCGCCCCTCGATGAAATTAGACCTCGAACCAGCGGTCTATTCTTTGTGCGAGACATCATGGCGTCCCATTTTGGCTCGTAGAGCATGTTGAACGCATTCGCGGAGGCGGCGCATAGTGCTGTTCCGGTGGTGAGGAAGAGGAGGGTGAGGGTCGAAAGGGAGGGAGCGGCGGTAGCGGAGGGGTGGAGGAGGTCTGGGACGGGGTAGAGGGAGTAGGTTGCGCATGCCGTGAGGACAACGAGGATAGAGAGGCGTGGTTTAGAGAGCGAGAGGAGGACGGGGATGATTCTTCGGATAGAGTTGTGAGGGGCTTTGGCGGCGGTGGAGGAGAGCGTCGAAGAGGAATTGGCGGGGAGGACGAGGTCCGGGTTCTCTGCAGTTGCGGCCTCTGCTGATGCTGCTTCTATTGCTGCTCGGCGAGCTGCTTGTCGTCGTCGGTGGGGTAATTCTTGAGGAGGTGTCGGTGACGGTGTTGGAGGGGCTGAGGTGATCGGGTTGGAGGAGAAGTTCAAGATGCCGGTCCTAGCTGCAATTGAGTCGGACTTTCGGGTCGTAGACGTCAATGACGCTCTTCTGATCACAGAGAGCACATTGTAGCTAAAATATCCATCTCGCAATCGCGGTTTGGCACCTTGTGCTATAGCTCTGACATCCGATGTTTTCGAGAAGTTCCGGATCCACGGTCGAGCTGGCGCCTTCGCAGAGAGCAAACAAGACAAGCAAACGGTATTGAGGCCATTGGAACGAAACACGGCCGCTGGTGGATACCGTATAATCATTGCTTGTCGTTGGAGTTTTGTGGAAGCATTTTGGAGAATTGTGAAGCTGGAGGGAGCATGACCCGTAGGCGGGAGACTCCGATTTTGTGGAGGTGGAAGAGCAGCTGCCAATCAAGAGGAGGGCATTGAAATCTCATGGCCTGACTACAAACACTTTATTATATCTTCAACCCAACCACCCGGGGACGATATCCATAATGTCCAGTAATCAAATACCTGTCCTGCCTTTCTACTTCATTTCGTTATTCGTGACTCGTGGTCCTGGAGGCTTTGTTTCTGGACAGCTTATCATTTCTATTGCAAATGCTGTCCGATCTCGAGGGAGGATCTCGTATGCAACACTTCAAGGTCAAATATAAATATCTGGTTGGCACAGCGTTGCCAGTCTTTGGAATCTGTTATTTCTTGCCTCAAGCACGTCATGCCCGTCTTATTGATTTCTAAGAGTCTCTTGTCGGTTCCGAGTCATTATAAGACAAGCCTTTGAACTTGTCACGCCAAAGAAGCCGAACCGAGGGTTCAGTAATCCGTGGTGAAATAGTTATTCCCGGGGTCTACTGTCTCAGCCGGAAATGTTTAATTCTTGACGTCCTGTTTCTTACATTGACGGACATGCAGGGACTCTCGAGCCATTGGATGTACTTAATAGTCCCGAGGTAAAACTCTCCCTCGATTGTTCACTAATCATCCACAGTTCAAATCGGTAAGCATTCTGAAGTAAAGAGCGATATCCATCGTCATTTCTATATGATATCTCCATAATCCTTGTCAGGTTGATGCGTCTTCTAGCAGTTTGGTAATGTACAAAAGGGAACTGTTCACGCCTTAAAATTATGGATCCATCCTCGATCGTTTCTGCCTTCTCTAGTGCCACACAGCCGTGATTTCTGTGTAGTTGCCGGCATCTATCTATTGGCTGTTTTCTCTTATTGTTGTTTCTACGGCGTCGACTATCTTCAAAATCATAATGCATAGCACTGTTGATATACCCCAGGTTGGAGAGCCGACTGAGCCTCTGGAAGAGAAAGACAATATATCCAACAACCCAGATGCAGAATCGGCAATCATCGATAGTGTCGATGACGACTGGGACTCCCCTGAAAATGCTTATAATCCTCAAAATTGGTCGTTCTGGAAAAAGATACTCCATACCATTGTTCCTGCTCTCTATGGGTTTGTCATGTAAGTTTCCTCTCCAAAATACAATCCCATTACTAACAACACAATAGCACTATCTCCACCTCAGTGTTTGTCCCTGCAATACCATGGGTCATGATAAGATTCAATGTGTCGAGAGAGGTTGCAGTTCTCCCTCTCTCAACATACACTCTCGGCCTCACGCTTGGCCCCATTTTCGCTGCTCCGCTTTCAGAGCTATATGGGCGTCGTATTGTATATTGGTCAACTATGGCTTTATTGCTGATCTTCACTGGCATTGCGGGCGCAGCAAACAGTTTTGCACTTCTAACCGTAATGAGATTCCTTGCTGGAACTGGAGGGTCTGCAGCACTGGCCGTTGGAGCCGGTACGTCTTGACCTCCCCTTTGCCTGATATCGATGCTAATAGATTAGGTTCTGTTGCGGATATATGGCACCCACACGTGAGAGGCCGAGCATCTTTGCTATTCATCTTGTGTCCTTTTCTTGGGACTGCCCTTGGCCCTCTCACCGGCGCATACATTATACACGAGTACGACGATGACTGGAGATGGTCAATGTGGGCAGTGATGATCATCGCAGCGCCAGCCGCTATCGGAGCCCTCTTCATGAAAGAAACATCCAAAGCTCGAATCTTGTACTCGAAAGAGCAGAAACTAGGAACTGTCATCCCACATAAAGCAGGAGATTCCACGCTCCTCCTGCAAAAGCTACAACAGGCTTTCACCAGACCTCTCCACATGATGTTCATCGAGGCAAGTACTACGGATGTCTCTCTGCTCCGCCTCCCATCTTTCTTCTCCAAATCTAAGGGCTAACCTCTCATCGCCATAGCCGCTAGTAGCACTTATAAGCCTCTACACCGGTTTCGCCTTCGCAATGATGTTCAGCTTCTTCGGCTCCTACACCTACGTCTTCCAAGTAGTCTACGGCTTCAACCAACGACAGATCGGGCTCGCGTTCCTAGGTGTGGTGGTCGGGTTCCTCTTCGCCATAGTCACGTTTGCTATTTTTGACGCTACGCTGTTTAAGAAAGCAGTATTGAAGTCGGGTGGAAGACCGGCGCCGGAACATAGGCTTTATGCAGGCATGTTGGGGAGTTTTATGTTACCTATCGGACTGTTTGTAAGTTTTATTTTACCTTGACTCTGCCGTGTTTTCGAAGAGCGTGTACGTCTCTGTAGTACTTTGCCACATTGGTTAATCTGTATACCCTTGGATTCTACCTTCCATCTTCGACATTGGGATGGGATGCTAACGATATTTCAATAGTGGTGGGCTTGGACGCCGTATAAGAGCGTTCATTGGATTGTTCCTGTGCTGGCTGGTATCCCATTCGGCTGGGGTTCCCTCACCGTTTTCGTAAGTTCTTTATACGAACTCCGGCCCTTTATTTCGCATTACACAAACAAACAGAACAGAAAGCTAATTACTCGCCGGGAAAATGCAGCTCTCGTCAACCACATACCTAGTAGACGTTTATCAGCACACCAACACTGCATCCGCCCTCGCCGCAAACGGTATCTTGCGCTACGGACTCGGTGCCATATTTCCCCTATTCACGGTGCAGATGTATGAGGGCATGGGGATCCATTGGGCGGGGATGGTTTTCGCGTGCGTGAGCTTGTTGTTTATGCCTGTGCTGTGGGTGTTCTTTTATAAAGGGAAGGCGTTGAGAGTGAAGAGTTACTATGACACTTATAGAGAATAGGTTGCATGATGTCGAAAATCAAGGGTGTGGAGGAGGAGGAAAATAATTATGGGTGGTTGATGGTGGGGATTGGAGTTAAAGAAGGAAAATTGGCGTTTTTGAATATATTTATTAGAGGTGTGGTTAGAACCTTTTATATAATTGAAAGAGATAAGTAGGACGTTTCAGTTAGTATAGACTCAAATCTTGCCTGTTGGGTCTACAAATTTCTGTCAATTTAAAAGGTATAATATATATATCAACCTGTAGAAAGCAAAGGACTGTAAAAATCCATTTGAAACATTTCGAGCTCCTAATTCGCTTTGGAAGATAGAATATGGAAAGTCATATATATTATCGTCATTTAGACGACATAACTCGGCTCGAAGACAAATTTGCGGTAAATATATTTCTATTGAGGTCGATTACACTAGCATCTAAGGGTAAAATCATCTACTTTCCCCTAAAAGTCTGCTCATTTCTCCCATTCAATCAAAAGGTATCAAAATAAGCAACCGTATCCGTCATTACAATCGGCCGTAAATCCATTTATCACACCGGCCCATATTTCATCCATCCATCCTTTTCCGTTTCCGTTTCCATTTCCATATCCTCCCCTCCCTCCACCCATCCCATATACACAATCCAATCCACCTTTACCCCCAAATCCCCTTTAAACATAAGCCCTCCTCCCATCCCGGGAGCTCCTATGGCTGCGATGACTCCCACTCCGTCTGGACCCATGCCGACTCGTCACATACCTCTCCTCCACGATAACCTCCTTCTTCTCCCCGCTCCCGCCATGGAAAAGTGCCAACACGCCCGTGATAAAGAAAAATACCACATTCATGATGCCCAGCGCAAAGGCAGCCTTCAGCATCGAGCATTGCTTATTCGCGCTAAAGTGCAGCCCGTTCACCGTCACGCTGCCAATGTCCCCGAAATTGATCTGGAGAGATTCGCCCGCCGTCACGCTGGTGCAGTTCTGGTGGGTGATGCCGCGGAGCTCGTAGACGGCGGCGATGAGGGCGCCGAAGAAGAAGAGGTCGATGACCCCGACGAAGACGGAGTTGGATTTGGAGCGGTGGTAGGTGAAGAGCGTGGCGATGGTCCAGGCGGTGCCGAGGACAGAGACGATGAAGAGGACGAGGATGTAGGTGGGCGTGAGGGCGTTGTTGCTGGCGTAGATGTGGACGAAGTAGGCTAGCATGCCCATGACTGGGATCTGCCATGCGAATCCAAAGTTAGCGTAGTCTTTTCCTTTGATTTACAATTGTACATTCCTCGGCCGAAGACTTCTAGGTCGACAGACGGAGAGGGCAGGAGAACTAACCAAGGTCACGATCTCCATGAAGCGCCAAAAGGCGAACAAGAGTCCGAAAATCATCTTGACTTCTGGATTTATTTGCGCAAAGATGTATCAACTGAAATTCTTGCGACTGTGAATCTGCGACGAGGCTGCAGTATCTGCGACGGGGATTTGTTGATGTCGGCGCAAGTGTGATCTTCTGATTGTCACGACAACGGCAGATCGAGGAGCAACGGTGATCAACGGACTTATCGAGACTTATCGAGACTTATCGACGACCTTCTCGATAGGAGTATTGCTCCCCTAAGTGTAGAGGTAAGAAGAAGCTGCGATTGCTTAAGAGAATGTCCTCAATTATATGGAAGAAGGGCTCTGTGCCCAACCGAGCTGAATTGTGCCCAGCTGTGGTGGTGTCGGTGTTGTCCCAACTCTCTCGTCCTATCAACAAGGATCTTTTTGCTATCGCAATTGTGCAAGGTAGTCGCAATTGAAGATGACGTCGACGAAGATATTCCCTGTTCAAGTTGCTCAACTCTGAACCAGATGGAATTCAAGAATGGCTACAAGCAAGAGAGAGCAGGAAGGAAGAGAGACAGAGAGATGGTGAAACAGCAAGAAAATAGGAACCATAGACTCTGACGTCTGCCTTATGCGGCGTGCCACATATTTATTGGTCTTTTCCACCCTCAAGGTTGGATGCAAACCGGGTTTGCAGGAACATAAAAATGGAGGGGTCGGGGAAGCTGCAAAAGCAGGGTGGTTGGGTTGGCCCGGATTTCGGAGCTTCGGCCAGCGTCTGCAACACGAGTGCAAACAAAATCTTCAATTGGAAGAAGAAGAACTCCACAGAAACGAAGGCGAAGTACCAGCCGGCACTCTAGTCCTGAAAAGAGTGGAAAAGAAAAGAAAATTATGCCTTCGCGTTGACAATCGCTTAGCGAATGTTTACTAACGTCTGAACCCCCCCCTTGGATCTGTGAATATCTCGACTGGTAGTTTCACGTCCCACGAAGCTGTCTTCATATCTTTTCATTAGGTATCGTATCCACATCTCTCATCACTTCCTCTCCGCCTCCTCCTCGCCAACTCTATACCCCCTCGCAATCCCCGTCCTGCCCTCCTCAATTATTGCACCTGCCTCTTGCTCCCCATTCTCAAAATCACTCCCTAATCCCGTCCACGTCCTCATACTCCTCAGATACTCCGCTCCCGGACTAACCGTTCCATTAATAACCGCTAGATCCCCTTTCACTCTCCTCGTCAACTCCTTCGATGCCCCGGTTTTCCCAGATCCCGATTCTGGGGGTTTGGATATGGTTGTACCCCTCATAGGGCGAGAGTTCGAGACGTAACGCCCTGTTCGGAGATCAAATTCTGGGGGTTCTGATTCCTCTTCTGAATCCTCCCCTCCCCCCGCCTCTTTATCCTCCTGCTTCCCGCCTCCGTTTTGCCTTCCCTCTAATTCCTTTTCTGAAGTTGGATTTTGGCTTTGGCTTTGGCTGGCAGCCCCCATCTCCCCCATCTCCCCAAACCCACCCCACCAACTCCCATCCCAAATCCTCTTGTCGTCTCCCGCCAAGCACAACCCCAACTCAAACGGCGTTATAACCGGCCTGTAAAAGTCCGCTCCCTCCACTAAACTACTCTCCCAGCATCCCACCACCACCCAACCTCCAATCTCACTAAAATTTGCTATCTTCGCTGAATTCACTTTTCCCACCACGAAGGTATATGACTTTTTCCCCGCAGAGGCGATGAGGGACTGAAGAGCGGTAGCGGTAGAGAGATACGATTTGACCGAGAGGGTGTTGATTAGAATTCCGAAGATGGGCGTTGCGGAGAGGGAGATGATGACCCCATACCGGCGGCGCAAGGCTCGTGCCGAGTTTGCGCAGAGAGCTTCCCTTTTTCCACCTTGCCCCTTGCCCGTCGTCGTCGTCGTAGGATATATATAAAAATCCGCGACCCGGGAACTCAGCGCGAGCAGAAGGGCTTGGGGGGGATCAGAAACATGAAACAGCTTATACCCCTTCAACTCCTCCTTCCCAATAACCTCAGGCAGTTTCCGATTTGGTATACTCGACTCTGGATTATGTATGATTTCCGGCGCTACGATATTTGTATATCCCTTCTCTAAAAGTGCGGCGTGGATGGCGGGGATGTGCGAATGATATATAATATCCGCCATCAGCACCACCTTCTCCTCCTTCCCGGAAAACGTATCTTCAAATGTCGCGACAACATCCGCGATATCTAAATCCCTCGACGTAAACACGTATATAACCGGTAACCTTGAAGTGGGAGAAAGACAAGAGCGTCCATAATGCACCACAACACCCGCGTCGACATGCTCTGCCGCAATCTCATCCACGCAGCAGGATCCATATGAGGTGTCTGCTAAAACATACAGCCTTACCTTCTCCTCCTGCCTCCCACTTGTCTTCTCGTCTTTGTGATCTTGCGCCTTTTCATCTTCTACTCGTGTCTCCTTGGTAAAGTCTCCGCCAGCCGAGGGTTGAGAAGCATTAGAGTCAATGTCCGGTCCGGAGGGTTGGTTCCTGATCTCCACCGCCGAGAGTCTCTTGATCTCCTCTTCGAGCTTCTCATATATCCTCGGTGCATCCCTCAGCATCCCATCCGGAAACTGCAACGCAACTCTCTTGTAACCCCCCTCCCTGATCTCCTTTGCAGTCCTCGAAATCTCGTATACTTTCCATAGCTCTTCGTCGTTCAATTTTGACTCGTTGGCAGATGTGGACAGAGGAGTCGGGTCTTCGAAGAAGTTTGTTTCGGGGGTGGAGAGGACGGGGGCTTGAGTTGGTTGAGCTGTCATGTTGATGAGGAGTTTGAGTCGCAGTGAGATGGAGTGAGGTTGGCGGGGTAGCTTTTTTTGTTTGATTCGCAGAAACTTCGGGAGGGGCAATTGAGGACTGGAAGAGGGCTTGTCGAATCAGGGGGGTCGGGATCACAAATTACTATTTCACCAAGCACTAGAAGACAAGTATATGTTTGATTCTGTATTTTTTCATGGTCCACTACAAAGCCTGTTTACGCGTAATTGATGGTAGGTAGAACGTACGTTCAGGTGCCACACCCAGTCCCATACCACAATATCTCAAATCGCCTCATACCAAAGCCTTAGCTCAGTACAAACGATCATAATATGTTCTCTCTCTTGAGATGAGAGCACAATCAGCATACCTATCCCCTCGAAACAACAAGTCTGGTAAAGTCCGCCTAAAAGCGTCCATACCAAACCTGCCAAGTTGAATCTGCCATCTCTCTCATAGAAGAACTCGTCCATCCATCATCCATCCGTGCCACGAAAGTATCCCTCTGCTCCATGGGGTGTATTGTTACCATGACCGCTCATCTATCATCAAAGCCGGTCTGGAGCGCAGATCACCGACCGCAATAGTCGAAAAGAGAAACCTCGAATATAACTACTCAACAAAACAGTAGAAAGCAAAACTAAAATATACGCCAGGGGTATAGAAACATAATCACAATAGCCAGTCGCCCTGTGCTTTGCACGCGCCGGCCTTGCTTAGCAAAACGCAAATACAAATCAAAGCATCCTTGTTGTCTTGTCGCATAACATAGAAACCATGGCTCCCTCTTCCCCACATCATTGAGTATCAAAATGCTCTCCTGGGGGGACAAAGGCAATAGGGCCAATGAAGGTTCATCTACGCCCCATAAAGCCGCCATCTCCAAATTGACGAGGCCCAGGTGAAGAATTAAGCACTTCCTGAAAGGTTTCCATATTATCGAAATCCTGGATGGCATGCTCCTTGGCCGACCTAACAGGTCTCACCGGCTTCGGCTCCTGCATAGGTCGTGCTACGCGTTTTGGGATATTGACTGATTTGGCGGGGGTCTGCCCTTTCTGCTGTTCTTGGAGCTCTTGAGCGCGCTGGCGGATATTTCCTGGACGCTGTAACAATGTGTTTTCCAATTTATCGGGGGAGATTGATGGAGGGAAGCGAGTTGGGTTGGCTGGTTGGACAGTCTCGATGCTCTCGTAGGAAGGAGTGAAAGGTTGTCGCCGGTAGGTTGCACGCTCTTCCTCGGAGAGACTTGAAGAGGTTTGGGAGAACAGAGCCGCAGCCTCTCTCTCTACCAAGTCTTCTTCTTCAACGGTGGCGGTTGAAGAACTTCCTCGTCGGGATTCTTGTTGGCTGAGGGTCCCGCTTGATTCGTTGTTTGAATCCTGGAGTTGATTCTCCCAAAGAGTTTGCTGTTGCGTAGAAGACTTTTGCTGCTCACCAGGCTCTCGCCAGTCGTCCCGTGAGGAGGCCTCGTAGTGTTGCTGCCCCTGGCGGTCGGTACTATGCCAGTGCTCCTCCAAATCCAAATTTTCAATACCAGCAGCATAGCCTGTTGCACTTGAACCGTTCTCTGCCGCCTTGAAATTTCTGCTATAGGCACCCGAAGAGCGTTGGCTGATCGTGGTCATAGTGTTGGACCGCAATTGGAAGCCCAAGTCACTGGTTGAGAGGAAACCTGCATCAGTGCTCATCGTTGTAGTAGAATACATAGATGGTGTGACATTTCTAAACGGGTGCATCTGAAGGTTGTTGACGGAGGGGTTCGGAGAAAGTGTAGGAGGCAAGTGCTGGCTCTTTCCATTGATAGCTCGTCGTGGGCGCTCAGAGGGAGCACCCTCTCTAGTCTTCTTTGTCCAGGTACTTTGAACAGTCCAACAGAGGCTATGAGTGTGACTTGCTTCATATTTTGACATTGAAATATCCTCGTTGAATGGATCGCGCTTCAAGGTACATCCAAGGAAATATTCAACATTGTCGGAATGGCGCATCTGGCTAGTATCGACAGAAAGTGTGGCTAGAGTCTGTAACAGGCCATAAATGCACAACCATCTTCCACGTCGAGCTGCATGAGGATCGATCTGGCCCAGGGAATCATTCTTTTCAAATTGAAGGAAATCCTCGACAAGAGCGGAAGGAACAAAGTGAGCATCCATCAAGTACATATTAGTCGCCTCAGAGTATGCAAATGCCGCAACCCGCTGAGACATCTTCAGGTTCTTGCCGTTATAAATCTCCTGGTTCGGCTCAGGGACAAGAGGGTAGGGACAAGGAATGTGAGGATATTGGTGGGTGTCGTCGAACCTGGTGATCAAATCGGTCAAAGGAAGGTCTATAGTATCTGGCGTAAAAGCTTTGCCGAGTTTGTGCTCCATATTCCACTCTCTCAGAGCTTTGCCTTGATTACCAACGGCCTCCTCATTCTTATCGGCGCTCCAAACGACATCACGGTTAACCAAGTAGTTATAAAGAGCGCCTATATCTCCTTCTAGCTGCTTAACAAGAGATCGCGTGAGCCAGGTCTCGGGGTTTTCGGATTCCTGAGGCGGCCACGTCCCGTAAATCTTCTTGTAGTATTCCACGAAGAATGTCTGAACCTTTTGATAAGCCGTACGAGAAGGTATCTTATCCGAAGTCTGCCACATCCCGGGGTCAAATGTCAACAAGCGCTCCTCACACCGTTGAATGCGGAGAAGTAGCTCATTGCTTGCGTGGTAGAGACTATGTCTTGTCATTGGTGCAATGGCCATAAAGTCTTTGGCTTTCTCTAACTTGCCGTATTGGCCAGCGGCATGGACATAGGCCTCTCGCCATAACAAGGGGCAATTCACCTCGGCCTCCTCGCACCATCGGAGTAGAGCAGCAGCTCTGGCAGGATCACCACGACAATCGTCGAGGCCAGAGTTCCCAATCCATCTGAGCATCATCCCAACAGAGTCAACGGTTGCTGGATCCCAGTACATGCATACACGTTGTTGCATGTCTGTTAGAGCATCGTAGAAGTCAAGCCCCACAAGAGAATTAGCGTAGAGCATGGCAAAGATATTTCTTGTGGTGATCTGATGTCTCAAGGCTTCCTCCCTGTCTGCTGACTCGGCAGGAACGTACAGTTCGTATGAAACAGATCCATCCCATCGCTTTCGATTTTGACCAGGTGCAGATGGTGACAGAAGCTGTTGTCTACCAGCTGGGAAAGCTCGAGCTGTGTTCTGAAAGGCAAGGTCGCCACTCAGATCATCTGGAATTCGACCAGATGTCAACAAGGTCATAAAGAAGGCAGAGTCAGTGCTCTCGATGATATAGGACGAGACCCTGAAGGAAGGCTGAGCGTTTCCATCATGCTCGCTCGCCAAGAAAACAACGGTGTCAGCGTCTCGATTCCACAGCTCTGGATCCTTGCGGAGCTTGTTCCACTGAGTTGGAGGACTACCATTGTGTGCCCATCGCTTTATGCGGCCTTCCAAAGGGACTAGAGGGAGATCGACTTGTGGCGGTCCATGGCGCATAAACTCTGGCTGGTCAAATGACTTAGCTGGTTCAGGTGGTGATCTTAGAGCATCCAATTGAACATCAAATTTGTGGGCTTCCTCTTCATCGGCCTCGAGTATGATGTCTCCAGCAACGCTCCCTGGATTAGAGTCATGGACATCCTTCTTCTTTGAGGTAAAGGTTTTAGCAATTCCCCTGCGGACGCTCACGCTCTTTCGATCGAGCATGTCTCGGAAGGAGGATTTCTCAACCTGGGAGGTTTTGAGAGTAACGTGCGGTCGCTGGACGCGTGCGTAACCAGGAGGCAAATCATCGCTGCCAGAGGAGTTGCTTGTCTTGATCGTAGCAAAGTCCTGATTAATGCGAATACGGTCATCGTCATCAGCGCGTCCTGAAGTATAAGGGGAGCGGCCAATGTTGCTGGTGGCAGGTGAAAAGGCATCAAAGCTTTGAATGTGGACGCCCAGATCCTCGGCCTTAGTCTTCTTAATTCGCACTCCTGCGCTTCGTCCAGACATCTTGGCTGTCGGTGATCAAGGCTCTCGGATGACCATAGATCAGATAAATGGCCGACTAATCCTGTCTGTGGTGGATGGGTAGATCGGTAAGACAAAGAAGTAGATCAATCGGTGAAAGACGTGATTGTAGTGAGAATAGAGCAAAACAACAGCTTCGCCCAAGAGACAGAGGACGCGATGATCTGCAATCGGACCTTTGAAGGCCGGGTTGCAAAATCAAGTTGTCAAGATGAAGTTGTGGATAGAAAGGTTGTCGGGAATGAAACGAAAGACACGGTCAAATTTGAGAAGCGACAAATTCCGGCATCAATTCACTTTCAGCTTCCTATTGTCAAGAATTCGCTTTGCTGCCTATGAGTCAGACCCACTCGCTTTCAATCTATTGGGTAGTGTCAGCACAATAGCAGCAATATCAATGTAACCGAGAGATCTTGACTTGTGGACTGGCTTTCAAATTGTAATTACAATGGCTACGGCAAAGATGAGTCTAAATCCACTCACGAACCCAGCACCCAGATCTTTCAGGGTTTAGAAAGAGCAGAAAGGGTAGAAAGATAGCAGAAGCTGAAGGGAACAAGAGGAAGTAAGTAAAAGCAGAGCGCCAAGTGCAGAGAAATCAAAAAATGGCAGGGTACCTTTAGCTGCGGGCTGTTCCTCATTATATCGTTCTTAGAGAGTGTAAAAGAAAGCCAATTTAAAAATCAGCGGAATATGCAGGGAAGAGGAGGAGGGTATCGGTATGTATAGACCGGAGCAGAAGCCCACATTGAATAAGCATCGAAATCTTCCCTGTCGTATACTTTACTGTAAAGTCTCAATAACACGTCTTGCCTTGACCGAACCAAGTTGACGGGATCGGGACCGAGATAAAGTCCCTACCCAGTTCCCACTTCTGACTGTGTCCATCCCAGTCATGCTGGAGGATAGGAGGGGAAGTCTTCCGGAGAGTTCCTTTTGGGGTTGGAAAGAAGTTGGGGGTCGCATGGGCACGGCATGGCATGGCATGTTATGATCTATGTGCGAAGTGCTTTCGTACTTCAACAGTTTAGTATAATGTATGAGCGGCTAGCGGCACAGGGGGTTGGTTCGATCGAGGACTAGCAGCGATCCACAGGGCTGGCAGGCAGGGTTCGAAGTCCAGGGTCGGAGAGATAAGAGCTTTTGTATTTGGAGTTGCCTTTTACTAAGGGACTCGCCGACGACGGTGATTAAAAGAACGTCTAGGAAATACCATCTGGCGCGGACTAGTAGCAGATCAGTCGGGAAGAGAGAAGGCATTACAAGAGAGGTTCTTCTCCGGGTATTCCGAACGTTGGAGGGCTTAAGATTCAGTCTCCGTTGATAGAACAGCTCGATATGCCATGAAGATCTATAACAACCTATGGACAAGTGAATGAATACTCCATCGAAGACTTGGAGGTGAAGAGCGGAACATGGGCCGGGCCAGTCGAGAGACACTTAAGAGTTTCTAACGTTCAGATCTTCCTATCACATTGATTGAAGACAGCAAGCAATCTGAAGCGGACGTACCCTATAAGTCTCTGTCCCTTCCCCAGATAAATACTCACCGCCTCTATTCCTGGTGCGAAGTAGCGTATGCACTTCGGTTTGGGGCACCTAGAGAGCTGAGAGGGCGGTGATTATACAACCTGTTGATTCAGAGTCTGCTTCTCCGGCATCAGCATGACAGCGGCGACGAGGTGAAGCAGCCTATCGCAGTCCTCCTCGTAGTTGTCAATGCTCATCATCCTGACATCTGTATCGCATTATTGGGTCTGTTGAGCAGCATAGCCGATCCGTCCGCCGGAAGCTTCCACCTCATATTTCACACCACATAGTGGGCTCCGTCTGGGGCATCGAGTTGACTTGAGGTGAGGTCGCCCAGTTCCGGAGACACAAATATGGGTAAAATCGAGCTTGCAGATTCTTTCCAAAGCCAAGAGTGGGACCGATTGAGGTCGTCCTTGATTTGGATTTGCCTGAGGGCTTTGACATTTCCAAAGCCCAGAACTAAATTGATCAAAGAGAAGCAAGAAGGGATAATAACGCCTCCAACGCTTGCCAAGGTTAAACCTTTCAGCCACAGATAACGGTTGCCCCATTTTGCTTTGATTATTCTCCGCTCTTATAAATTAAAAAAGTGCCCGGTTTTTCACGTGGTGGCGGACGTCGTAAGAGGCTCGAGAGGTAGCTTGCGTCTCTTTTGAATCTCTCTCTCTTCGCAATATCCATGATACTTTTCCTCTTTACATCTAGGACTTTAATTTAAGCAAACCCCAAAGTTTGTCATGCGTTTGGTTGACATGGGGGCCTGCATCTTTCCTGTCAGGTAGCACTGGGCGCGATGTGGCTGAATCCGATGCGAAGGGAGCTCTAGTCGTTGATGGCTTCAATGCATTCGAGGCTATTGCTACGGCTTCGCTTTTTCCGTTGCTATATAGACGAGTACTCAAACTAGCCAGTGTGGAGGGGGGTTCGTGATAGTTGGAGGATGTTAAGGATAGAAGTTGGGGCAAACTTATAGCGTGCTTTGATAATTCGAACAAGAAAAGGTATATTTACTGAGGATTAATTGCCGTAGAAGATCTGTAAGGAATGTGAGAGAATCTAGAATAGTTAGCAAGAGGCCAGAAGGCTAGCATCGTCTATTAAGATGGTGTAGATTTACTGGAAAGTATGCATCACAGCGCCCCCGAGAATTTAGTATATCTTGGTTCTAAACGATAACCTGAGACGCAAAGGAGGATAACGCCTCTTTAGTTTTAGAGTTAAGGATTTTAATCTTGTCATAACAGAGCAAGGTCTTACTAATCATACCTTAGACATAGACATAAAAGATAAAACCATAGGTAAACAATCAGGAGTATTTATATTCGGAGTGTTAATATTCAGCATACTTTCGATCAATTTAAGCATGTACTCACCAATTTAGATCTAGTCTCTAAGCTACCGGACAAGCCCGCTACCGTTATACGGAATAGAGCTGATGGTGCTGGTGGAACTGATAGAACTAGTGGAACTGGTGGAAGTAGATACTGCTTAGTCATCGGTACAACCCTTCTCCAACGTCTTGGGCCGATCCTGCAATAGCATCCAAGCATCAAACACTTCCTCCAGCCTTTCTTCCCTTTGAATTCTCCTGCGGATGAAGGATCTACATATATATCGCCATGCCTATTCCATTGAAACTTCATAACGCCCTCCTGCTTGCTGGACAAGAGATTCAACCCGGAAACCCACCATCACTAAACACCGCTCTTCCAGCCACGCCAACGCTCTCACTCCCATCAACGTTCGCCTTCTTCCCCCTCCTCCCAGCAGAACTCCGTCTTCGAATCTGGAACCAAGCTATTCCCACCCGTCTTTTAAGCCTCTCTTGCATTGTCAAGTACCCCAAGTCCTCCAGCCGACCCATCCACTTTCATTGCTGTCAGCGACCCCCCACCCTCCTCTCCGTCTGCCATGAATCCCGCCACCAAACCCTCCAAAACTACACCCTCATCTCCACATACTACCGGTCCAAAGTCTCGAGATTTTATTTCAACGAATGGAAAGATACTATCGTGCTCGAGAAACCAATATACTTCTGGGTCGACATCGTACGAGCCATCGATCATGAACTTGCGAAGTCTGATAAAAGCATGATGGTGAGGAGTCTGGCAGTCTGCGATAGGATTGTGATATCGAGCTTCTGGATCATGTATCCGAGATATTTCAAAGAGGAGTGTGCGGTGAAGGAGTTGTTTATAGTAGGGGATTTGAAGCTGGGGGATGAGTCGTTGAACACGGTTCGTTTAAGCCCGAAGATTGAGGTGTACCTTGCAAATACGGGATGCCTAGACCACTTTCTACAGCCGTCGATTGAGGAAGGGTTGGAAAAGTTGAAGCCTTACTTTTTGGGAGGGCAATTACCTATTATAACGGCGGTCCAGAAAGACTTTTGGGAGTCAAATGCGTTGGGTGTGGTGGAGAGAACATGATACAGTCTTATACCGATACTCTGCTGCATGGTTCTCTCGTCTTAAAACCGTTTACAATATCTTTCGAGATATTTGAAAAGAGCACCTGCCTTGGGATTTAGATAGCGCAGCATTGGATGACAATCCGCCTTGAAACTGACCTATCCCTTTTAGCTTACTGTCTCCTTTCCCTGCGTACTTTCTATAGGCTCCGATCTTAGGCGGCTTACAAGTAACATGGGTGCTCACTCGGAATGATTTCTACTCGGTCGGGTTCTTGAAAAGCTTGTAGGCTGTAAGACATCAATTATTCTAATACCTTTAATGAGTTTACGGCATTGGTTAATATGGAGTTCCTTCGGCCATATCTTTCCAACTTCAACATTAGTCGGATTTGCCCTGGCCTCGGCGGCTAACGAAAGCCGAAACCAGACAGATGCGGTTTGCGAGTACAGTATAAAGAATTGGAAGGAAAGTTAATGTCTACACGCTCTTTTGAATTTTCCAAGGTAGTAAATATGCATTTTTTGCCCTTTTGCACTACTCACCACGGTAAGAAACTTTTTCTGAGTGGAATGCAATCTAGCTCATCGTAGATGTGGTTGTGAGAGCCGTACTTGGGCCAGGTCTTGAAATTTATGTTTGCATCTATCAGGTGCTTGCTGAAACTATCGAAGATTATTCTTTATCTCATGTGGTTCTTTTTGGCTGTCTTTGAGCCAATGCTAGCGTAAACCTAGGTAGCCTGACGTTTGAGAGCGCTCCTTTCCTACAATGTTAAATGTCAAACTTCAAGGGTAAACCATCAAAAAGGATTATAGCTTTGTCACTCAACAAAAATAGAGAAACTAGGTTAGTAAGTCATAAATAAATCCTTCTTCAGCCTTCACTTCTACCATTTCTAGCTCAAGCGGGACATAAAACGTCCTAGTTTTGAGGAGTTGACAAAATCACGCGCACACTTTCACATATCACATCACACCTTCCTGCTGTGAAAAGCGAAGAGTTATACATCTGCTGCCAAGGTGCTTGATTATGTGTACAAGTTATAGTCTTGGAAATATGTTACCCTTTATTAAGAGATTCAAGTGTGTATTTAGCTGTAAAGAACTATTGGGTATTTAACTTCACCCGGGATACTTCAAAATATAACCCTTGCTTCTTCTTTTACACAGCGAGACTTTCTTACAATGTTATCCATCAAATTAACAGTTCCCTGTTTATACGTGCTTTTTGGCGGCTTGCTACTAAAACTTTTGCTTCACTTTTAAGCTTCCTACACTCAACAAGATTTCTACATCCGGGACAACTTCAAACATCACTGAACTAGCCAGATTCATCGGCTTCCGTAGCCTATATCTACAATGTCACGTTAGTCTAGATTTCCACAGCCCTCTATGATTAACGCTACACCTCCATGTCACCTTTCCTCAACCACCAACAATCAACACCACAGCCCATACAACGATAGTCATTATGGAAATTTCCGCACGTTTAGATGGTAATAAAGTCCCTCTTATGGTGCTCACCTCTTACTCCAAATATCACCTAAGATCCATGTTCTCGGCCAGTAGCAGCCATACACACGCTTCAATCTCAACAACTTTCCCGCCAAGCATCAATAAAATTTATGAGCAATTGGGTACACTTCCAGAGAAAGTCAGATTGAAAATCGAAAATCTGGTATACTCGCCAACACCACGGATTGTACAGCTAGTGTTTCGATCACATTATGTGAGCGGCACCTTTGTGAATACTCGCAAGTCAGAGCTCAACCCCCAGCCTAAACTTACGCATCTCAACCGACCAGGCTTACAAGCCAAACATATCATGGATCAAGGGTACGCCGATCTAGTCATCGTCTTGGAAAACCCTCCACAAGTACCGCCTCTAGTTCCTTCCAAACGAATATTCCGCAACCTAGCATCTTTTTATATGTTTGGTTCTCGCATACCTTTTCCGTCAAATATCGACAATATTAACACCTGCTCTTTCAAGTTTCATCCAGACTTCGACATGCTGTATATCGCTCCTCACTGGAGTCAACTTCAAGGTTGGAAGTCTGGCGCTGTGTGGGAAATCCATGCTATCCTCGATAGCCTCCGACGAGCCAACATCCTGAACCGCATTCGGAGTTTAGCGATTGACGTGGAGCAGTACAATTATGCCGAACTTGTTAGCTTCCTTGCGGCATGTAACCATCTAGAATTAGTCTTTCTAGTCGTCAATCACCATTACCCCGGCTTCCCTACGGGCAAAGGACCCTCTGATCCTTACAAACAGCGTGTGAGCTTCAAGGCTCACCCAAACCAGTCTCTCCCAATCCGCATCGCAGGTGCTCCGTATCAAGATGGTATCTCCTACCCCAGAACAATCCAAGAGGATGTCTCCAGCCGGAGACTTGAATACCGAAAAATGCTCGCGCGATATAAATCCAGCCGGGAACCACAACTCTGGGAAAAGATAGCTAAAACCGCGTTCAGGAACGAGTATATCGACGCATACAGGGAGTTCCGCGTCCCAAACCTAGCCCCTCAGATATTCCTAGTCGAGGCGGTCCTGGACGCGGACCGAATCGCTACGGCCAAATTCCTGGAACCCGCTCGCAGGTTTGGCCCAAGCTGTCGATCTGAACCGAGAGATCCTGCCACTGGATGGGTCACGGCCCAAACGCAAATCGAACGAGTATTGCATACCAGCACTATCCCTCGGGCACGGTTTCCAGGCCCTCTCTTCCCCCCCCTACTTCCCGAAGGTGAGGGAAAGCCTGTTCCGAATGCCACTTTGCAACATGCTGTTCTACCAGATCCTCAAAGCAATGGAGGGGTTTCTCCTAGCGGAGTCCAGCAATATCCTCTTTTATCAGCTCCTACCCCGAGTCAAAGTTTTTCTCCGAGTGGTACTCAAGAGTGTACTGTCTCACTGTTTCCTCACGAGAATCAAAATCTACTTCCTAGTGACGGCCAACAGCCTATGCTTTCAGCAGCTTCTCACAATGACGGAGGTTTCCTTGCTAATAATGTCCAACAAGATACCACACCAGCTGGCCATCTCGATGATACCAGTACTGACGATGTCAACGATCTAGCGAGAGTGGGAACAGAAAATACAGATGATGATGAGGATGGTGCTGACGATAATGATGATTATGATGGGTGGTGGAGAAGGGGAAGAATATGACAAAGAACAGTAAGAAACGTAAACGAACAAAGTTGTATTATCAAGGAGCAAAGCAGTAAGTAGGCAGAGCTATCCAAAAATAAAAACTAATTCGATTTTCAATCCAATTTTCATTTGCGTGCATTTCTAATATGTGTATCCATGCCAACAATATATCCATTCCCAATGAAGATTCCACAAACAAACATCATCAGAAAGAATACTCCAACAATCCCGCAAGCCATCCGTTCATCCAAGCCTGGAAACGAAACCCCTAATGCAAATATACTCCAGTCCTCTTCTATTTCTTTACCCAAACCACTTCCCAAACGCAAAGCACAGCCCATAGCTTAAAATTTCATCCCCCTCGCAAGTGGGCTACCCACCCTCGGCGCCCACTGCAAGCTCTTCCTCCTCGCGGCCATCAACCTCATCATCACACTCTCATCCTTCTTCTCACTCAAGAAACCTCGTCCAAATCCACCTTCATCCTCCCCTTCCCCTTCCTCTACCTCTGTATCTACAAACTTCCTCCCCGCCGGTGCAGTCTTCTGCACTAACATCTCCTTGTGTAGATAATATGGCGTCTGCCCTCCAGGCGTCTCGTCCCCTTCAACACCGTACAACCCTTCTTCCCCATAATGAGAGAGCATTTCTGGGGCCGGAGTCTTAGGAACAGGGGACAGCAACAGAGTTTCTTCCTCGTCTTCATCGTCGTCGAGGGACGAAGCTGGAGTAGTAACCCATTGGACACTCTCCCGTCTGCCCTTCTTGCCTGTAAAGGGGGTATTTGGAAGAGCGAGAAGCTCTCTAGCTGCGTTTCCGCCCAGACTGACACTACGGTTGACAGCTTTAGCTGGGGTATTAACGAGCATGCCGTTAAGATTTGCCAGGGCGCGAGGCTCCATACTCTTGCGTCGTCTGTGACCGCCTCGTGGTACAAAGGCAGTATCAACTGTGTAAGGAGTCTCTTCGAGCCACCTATTCTCTCGTTCACAACTACAAATGCAATTAGTCCTGAGTTGCGTGATAAAGAAAAATAGAAAAGCTTACTCTAAAACCCAGCCAACCCCAACGCAACTAACAACCCCGCCTGTCTCCCTGACCTTTTCCAAAGTTCTCTTCCCGCCATCTTTGAACACCACATGTGTAATACCAATCTTACTCCCATCCTCCAGATTCCCATTCCAACTCCAATTCTTGACACATCGTGCACCCATCTGGGCAAGAAGTTCAGTGAAGAGGGCACTCGCATCCGCACCCTCGCTCGTATACACATCTACAAAGACAACTGCGCCCTTCAAGAGAGCAGTGTTCAGATCACGGCGGGGTGTCCGAGCGGGGGTAGCAATGATGGATGATATCTCGACATCGCCCTTAGGTGTTGTACGCACGTGTTCAGGCTCCTCCTGGACTCGTCGCTTGGGCGTGCTGTATGGAGTATTTTTTTTACTTGGTGAGTATGAAATGACAGTGTTGTGGCGAGCAAGATTGCTGGTAGGTCTTGAGGCTGGAAGGCGTGATATACTAGCACTTCGCTTCTTGGGAGATGGTCGCATGGGAGTGTGATCTGCAGCAGGCTTGAGGGGAACCTTGGATACAGTATGGAAAATTCTCTCAGCCAAAACACGCTTCGGAGTTGCGAACTTAGGTGTAGCTAGTACAGGGGATTCTGAAGAAGCTAGGAGCTGCGGATCGATGAGTTGTGAATCAATTGGCACTGCGTTTTCGTCGCCATATTCTTGACTGGCCTCAGAGAGGGCCTGCTCTTGTTCGTGAGAAACGAACATGTCTTCATTTTCATCAATGATGGCTTCGATTTCATCAGGCTCGAGAAGAGATAACTCATTGGCCTCGTTGGCAAGAGCAAAGTCTTCCTCGTCAAGCATAACAGGTTCGAAGTTCTCGGCAAGAATATCGGTGTCTGACATATCGGCCCCTTCGACATCTTCAACGGCTGCAATTTCGTCACGAACGGACATCTCGTCATCGAAAAATGTGTTCTTCATCGGTGAAGGTTCTGTGGCAACCCCATTGTCAATATGGGCCTGTTGCTTGGAAGCAATCGGAGTAGGCGACGCTGGGTCTGCATCAAATCCTTCTGCCGCTGGCTTATTGGTGCTTGAGCTTGCAGCACACCAGTCGTTCAATTGTCCAGCCAATGGAGTGAATCCAATCTTGTCTCTGCAGGTAGCGCGAGCTTGGCTTGCCACTGATCGAGGCGTCTTGAAGAACGAGGCAAACGGGGTTGGAGTTGCTGCACTCGAGGAATTCTGGGACGAAGTCGCAGATCCGAATCCTCTGATAGGGATAGGCGAATATTTTGGTGAGTTGGATGCAAGCTCATCCTCAGAGTCAGAATCCTGGAACGGATCCTCGTTATTATCACGGAGCTCCTGGAATTCCTTGGTGCTATCGCATGGGAGAGAATCGATTGAAGTAGCTATAAGGGATCTGGCTGGTGCCTCAACCTCGACGATGTCTAATTCATCAGTAGCCAAATCTTCTTCGGGGACAGCCTTGACTGGCGAGTCGGCTTTAATGATTGGTTTAGAGATAGGGATTACTGTCTCTCCCTCCTCGACAATTGGATTCTCCATTGACATTATAGGGTCAGCACCGCGAGGTACGATAGATGAAAGTCGGCCAGAGAACGACAAATTATATCTGGTGGGAAGATCCGAACCTAACTCATCAAGCTCATCCGCATTGTTATGACCGTTAGGGCTTCCGGTTGAAAGGTTCACTGGAGCACTTGGTGGTAGCATCTGGCCAGTGCGAACAGCACTCTTAGGCATAATTCTTGGTGTGTTAAATCTCGATATCTTAAACGTGCTGACTTTCGGGGTAGCTTCCACATCAGCGTTGCAAAATCCGGATCTGGTTGGGGATCCATTTTCAGCTACTTTAGTTGGTGATGCAGGTCGTCTAGCAGGCGATTGCAGCAGAGACGTCTTAAATGGAGAGTCTGCGGAGGTTGACTTAGCTGCTGGCAGGGAGAATTTGAATGGAGAACCAAGCATCGAGCCGCCAAGTGGGATTTTCTGAGGATCGGCTTTCATTGCATCCTTGAAAGGAGATTGTGGAGGCCGGCGTGCTGGGCTGGCCATCACCGACTCTCCTAGATTTTGTTGAAGCGAAATTGTAGCTCTATTAACAGTAAGGGAAGTTGGGCAGTCGATCTTCCTTGTAGAGTTGAAAATGCTTCCAGGAGGCTTGATCGGGCTTCTTGTCAACGGCTTCATCGGCGTCTTCTCGTTGAGAGCGAGCTCATCGTCAGAGGCAGACTCTTTGGCGGTAGCAATTTGTGTAACCTTTTTCGGACTGAGAGGAGATGATTTTTGCTGCTCGTCTGCTACGGTCTTCTCTTGACCACGGGTGGCTCGGGTGGCTCGAGCTGCGGCAGCGGGCTTTCTGATCGGCTTCGCTCGTAGACCAGTAACAGCCTCTACGGCCTTGGCTTTTGCCTTTACAGTCGCGGCCGGTGGAGCGATATTTTCCTTCTCCGGCTCTTCAAACTTGACAGTTTTCTTTGGTGCTGCTGGCTTACGGACTGTAGAAGTTTTCGAGACTGAAGTTTTTGTTATAGTAGTAGTACGACCGCGTTGGGTTTTCTTAGGTGCCTCTGGCTCTTCTCCTGCAACGTCGTCTTCATGGGGTAATTCGATCTTGACTGTTCGTCCTCGCAAGCTTCTCGTGGGTGGTGCAGGCTCCTGTTCTGTAACAATCTTTTTGGCACGGCCTCTGTGAGGTTTTGCTGGAGCCGGCATCTCTTCCTCAATCGCAGACTCGAGCGTAGGTTCAGGGTGTGCAGTCTTCTTAGATCTTCCTCTTGTATGGTGAGGTTCTGGTTCGATTGTTTCGGGGTTCTTGGCCGGCCCTTCAACTCCAGGTCCCTTGTGTGTGACCTTCTTAGGTCTTCCTCTCGTGTGGTGAGGTTCCGGCTCCTGAGCTGGTTCTTCGACAGCAGGCTCCACATGTGCAGCCTTCTTGGGTCTTCCTCTTGTGTGATGAGTTTCTGGTTCGATTATTTGTTCTGGTTCTAGGGCTAATTCGTCTTCTGCGGCATCGTCCGATCTAGTTTTGCGTTTCGTCGTCGCTGCAGCTCGAGTGGCCTTAGCTTTGGAAGAGGCAGTTGCGCTCCTGGCCGTCTTGACACCGGTGTCCTTCGCAGCTGCCCGAGCGCGTGTAACGCGCTTTGGAGGGGATTGGTCGTTCATGATGTGATGATAGTTGAAATGATTGGGAATGGAGTCAATTAATGAAAAGATGCGTTGACATTAACGCGGTGAGATTGTTGTTGAGAAGATGTCGTGTTTACCTTGTGGTTTTACGCTTACAACTCCGCTGATGATGGGCTTTGCGGTTGCTATGTCAACCGGTCGGGCCGGGAGTAGAGACGTCCATCCGATTGGGTCTCAAACACTAAGATTATTATCATGATCTCAAGTTGAGAGGAGCTTTTAACGCGTTTGGCTCCATTGGCCATATATACAGTATATATAGTACTTGTTGCTCAGCAATGCCGTTTCTTCTTGAACATGACCTAACCTCCTTCCAAGAGTGTGTCGATCCCGCGTATGCTTCACCATAAGCCACATCTCAAATACTTGCTTCACATCTATCTATCTAAACTTTACAGAGCATTTCATTTAAAAACTTTAAGGTGGATGGATCCCACACGATCGTGCTATTGTTTGTGGCCAAGTCTTCATATAGTGTCTAGCCTGGCGTCAGTTTTAATTGTGCAACTATTCATAGATATATATATACATATATCAATATATACATTCCTCTTGCTCGGCTTCTTGCTCCTTCTCCATCTCCGTTCCTTTACTTTTTTCCAGTGCCCTATTCGCTAGTTTCTCTGATTCATTTCCACATCATTTCTCTCAAGTCCACTTCAAATCCGTCCTCCGGTTCTAGAATCACGTTAATACGAGCTCGTTTGCGCTTCGAGGTTGATGAGGTTCGGTTGATCAGTTAAATTAATGTCTTCCGCTAATATGTAGAATCAAGTTAATCGAATTGCTTGTTACAGAGTCGAATCAAAACTGCAAGACGCGCTGACACGTGTTCACGTGATGTCCGGTTTACTTTTCTGGATAAGTAGTTATGAGGGTAGCAAGCTTGTGCCAAGTAACTCTTCAGAGGGGGACTATTCATCCATTTCTTTGCCATAGACATATCCAAGATACAGTCGAGTTCATTTGAGGATGTTTTTCGTTGATAATGCTCCATTAAACAATGGACGGTGTGGTTCTCTCGTCAGTAACAAGAATGACCGCAACTCCATAGGCAAGGTTGCCGAAATGACCAGTCAGGGCATAGCAAAAACGCCTGCGAGATAAAGCCAAAAAAGCATGCATACTCTAAACGAAAAAACATGTTGATCTTGCGGTGCTTTAGTGTATCAAAGCTGCAAATCTTCCAGGCTCGGAGCTGCAGTGTAACAGCCAGTTATGCGGTGCCTTTTTGCCAACGGAAGCTAAGGATATTGATCATGTCAAGTAGCACTGGGTCTTCGATTCCTCCTGAGGGCAAATACTTTTGATAGTAAGCATTGCTATGAGTAAAGCAAACACGATTAACCATCATGAAAATAATTGGAGATGTTCCTCCTGATGCCTCAGGCATCGCGTCCAGCATAGAATTTCCCTTTCGGGCTCTGTATTCCCCCACGTTAACTTTCGCCCACCCACTTCCTATCAGTCTGAACAGAGTGCCATTTGTCCGAGGAATCAATTGATCCAACACTTAGCTTCCGCTCTCGCTCTCTCGCTAACCTAACCATCTACAGACAACTAACTCCTTCTACCAGTTTGCTAGCATTCCACAGATCATTCGGCAAAGATAGTCTTCTTTAGCACATCGCAAATCCCGCTAGCATCCCTTCTCAAGAGCACTGGGAAGGGAAAAACTCCAAGGCAAACTACATCTCAATATTATGTCCTTTCTCTCGGGTAGAGCTGTTAGGTCTATGAAATGGCGAGAGGCATAAATGGAGCAACTCTGGCTCCAAAGGGCAGAGCGCGAACGACTGTCGGGCACAGATACCTTGAGGCTTTGCAATTGAGAGTTAATGGTGGCTCTTCTTCTTCTTCAAGCTCGGTGTCTTTGAGCGAGGAGAAGACTCGGGGCCTTGATTTGCTAATCCTTGGGATCACTTCTGGAACAGCAATGGATGACATTGATTTTGCCTTGTGTAGATTTACACAGGCCTCTCCAGAAGCTCCCTTGGAACTTGAAATTATTCAGGTATGATCCCGTCATTACTCTGCAAAGGATAATGGCTAATGTTTAGTAGTATGACTCAGTGGTCATGCCCTCCAAAATCCGAACCGATATCCTCTCCATGTTGCGAGAAGATGCTGCTCCTCCGAGTATGCTATCACAGATGGATGCCGAGATGGGACATACATTTGCGAACGCCATACACATGTTTACACAAAAGTATGCCGTATCGATGGATGATATTGATATAATTGGCTCGGGGGGGCAGCTGGTTACCTTGACTGGGACACCACCAAAGGGTCAACATCGATCAAATATGTGTTTGGGGGAGGGAGCTGTGATCTCGGCCAAAACTGGCGTTACAACAGTATCCGATTATAGGACAGCAGAACAAGCTGTTGGAAGGCAAGGTGCCCCGTTGTTTGCGTATCTAGTAGGGTTGTTGTTACATCATCCAACTCGACTTCAAATATGTATCACAATTGGTGGTATCACGACTGTTTGTTTTGTCCCACCAGATGATAAGGGTGGCATAGATGCCATGTACGACTGGGACACTGGGCCAGGAACGTCTATGATCGACTCGGCATACCGCCAATTTGGGTTTGATCCAGCTATCGACCAAGGCTCATTACCTTATGGGCAGATCTGCCACGAAATAGTCGAGGATCTCCTTACACATGATGAATTTCTCCAAACGAGGCCACCCAAGACCACAGCCCGGGAAATCTATGGCGATGATATGGCACATCGGATAGTAAGTCGGTGCGAATATCAAGGCTGCAATTCAGCTGATACCATAGCAACAATAACTCGATTCACTTCAGCAAGTATCGTCCAGCAAATGCTCTTATACGGACCAGGCCGAGACGCAATCAACAATGCTGATATCATCGTAGATGGTCGGGGCATGTACAACATGCAGCTTATTTCTGATCTTCGGAACGAGTTCCCAGGAGCAATTTTCGGCTCGTTTGATAAAACTGGGATCCCATCAAATGGGAAGAAGGCTGTTGGGTTTGCTATGCAGGCCATGGAAGCTCTCCTAGGCCGAGCACTTCCAGTACCAACAAACGCCGACGTGAGGCGGCCCAACACGATTACAGGCAAGATTGCACCTGGGTTGAGATGGAGAGAGGTTATGGCGAAGAGTATAGCATTTAGTGATACCAATGATGGCTGGGAGGGATTGCCCGAAGTACGAGAGCTGATCGTCAAGCACAAGGAATAAATTTGCGTATATAGCATTTCAATTTTGCATATTGTATAGCACGGTTTTAGCATTTTGTTAATTATTTTCAAATATCTTTTCACCCTTCTTTTACGGTTCACCTCTAGCTAAGTAAGACTTATGATGAAGGTAATATTTCCGTGGAGATTTCTACGTGGATTGAGAGTGGATAAACGCTGTATCTCGCCCCTTACTAGAACCAAACATCAGGACTGAAAGGTTATTCCTGGTTGCTTTCTAATTTATTGTCACTTTCAACTTCTCATTGATCTAAAGTATGGCGAAATGAAACGGGACTGTCATGTTGTAAAAGATGATGTTGGTAGTGTCTGCTTTCTTTCTTTGTTAGCTCACATTAAATTCCAACCTAGTTAAAGGGGGCACTTATATATAGTGACGGCTTTTACCAAGGTTTCTAATGAGGGTGAGCATGACTATGAGAGCCTTATAGACTGCGGGGGTTTTGCTTCGCCAATTTCTTACTTGGCATTGTATTTGTGTAAGGCGTGGTGAGACAAATAGATTTAAATTCAGGGCAACAATATCACAGCTTGTGCTTCCAAATTATTATCTACAGACAACAGCATCAGCATCAACACCCATAGATAAGAAAAGCTTCTACTAGATACTAGCGTCAAGTATTTAGAATATAAGGTACGGTTATTCTAAAGAAAAGGATGTGTCGGGTGACAATCGTAACAAGTTCTTGACTAGAGCTCTTTATTGTTGAGTCGGCAATAACCAACCGTATTTTTTTACTCATTTCTCTCCCAAATAACGTAAAATCGAAGTAACTTAGTAAAAGCCGCATCTTGGCTTACGTTTTTTACTCTATCCTCTCATTACCTGTCCATCATACATAGCAAAACTTCCAAACGGTACTCCAGAACTAACTTAGCTCTCTCTGCTCAAAATGTGCTTCTTTTCGAAGCGATCAAACAGCCTGTGGGCCGGGCCTTCGATAACTTCTAATTCCCAAGATTTTTATTCGCAGAGTAATATGGGCCATATGGATCAGTTCCCTAAATATCAACGGCCCTCAACTGCCGTGATCTAGATCCCGCAATCCGGGGAAAATACAACCCGATCCAAAAGATAGATTCGAGGTTGCGTAATCTTAGAAGGTTGTAAACGTATTTCTGGATATCTGCATTCTCGCTATATCCCGGTACTTTCTCCGAAGAAAGGCACTCAACGGGACAAATTTTTGAAGGCACTAAACAAGAATCGTTCCTCTAGTTTTAAAACTTTGCCGCCGAATGTTTGCTAAGATGAAGGGACCTCAACAGAGTCGTTTCCCGTTGCTAGGTGTACCTCTTGACGTATTGCAAATCGAGGGCCTTAAGTTAAGGTCGGGTTTCAAATAAATAATTCTACGTCCATGCTACTACTATTGTGTCTCGGGTGGCTATGACTTAGAAATCCTATAGTTCTACTACGCTGCCTCCACTGCAGGAGCAGTCATGGCCGGCAGTTCCTACCCCGTATATCTCAGCTCTCTACGCAGAAGCAACATCTTAATTCATCTATATTATTCCGGACCCTATAGGAGCACCAATTAGACCCCTTGTTTATACCTAGGATCAACTATACCTGCGGAACGCGGGGGAATGAACTTTTGCATGAGTAGGTCGGCAGCGAGCACGATCAAGAGAAGGGGATCAATGACCCCAAGTGCAAGTTCGAGAGCAGAAAGGCTCTAACCCGACGTCTGAGGGATAAAGGGTTACGAGTGTGGTATGTGTTGTTGGTGAGACGGAGACAGACGACGTGAGTGGTGAGTGGAGCGGCTACATTTACGGTGCGAGATACTGAAGCTTTGGCGTTGTACCTGCAGTAGTTCAAATATTCCATGAGGACCTGACAGTCCTATATTGAGATCTATTCCGTCTATCCACGAGACCTTTACCATGTACAGTACTTTGAAGCCTTCAATACTCATTGCGTAACTACACCCAATAATGCGGGTATGCCCTCTCCGGCCCTTTTGCTCCGACTATTCATATGTCGACTCCACCGGCTTCTGTATATTTGAATTCTCGGAGCCAAGGGTTGGCCCACACCTCCTTTAACTCCCGGACTGGGTTGGCTAGCTGCATCCCAACCAATGCCGATCAGAGCGGGGATGCTCGCGGAAAACATAACTGGGCTCGTGATAATAGATTAAATTTCAAACTTTTGCCTAAAGAAGGCATACATCCATAGGCATTGAGGGACGACGTGATGGGCAGTGACACGTGGTTAAAAATGATGCGGGGTAAGAAATGCAAGTCAATATAGAGTTGTGGTTGTCTTTCTGGAATCCGGGGGATCTGGCGGGACTCAGGGGTATTGCTTATTTGATGAATTTGGTGCTCAGAGGAAGAAGCGGGGAAGGGAGGGGGTAGATAAATGGATGTCAAATTAGTTAGGTTTCTCATCTAATTTCAGTAGGCTCCGGTGGGGAAATATATCTAATATATATCATCTACGTCTCGAAGCATCCCCTCCTCACTGATATTCAAAGGGAATTTCTCGTCTGTTGACTACTCAGGATGCTCTGTCTAATTACACTCGGCTTAAGCCTTGCCGTCTGCGCAAGAGCTTCAGTTCAAATTGTATGTGTTAGAAGATCAAAGAAAACATGTATTGACGGAGAATAGGTCTCAGGCGCTACATGGACAGCAGCAGGGACGAATCAGCATATGCAAGCACATGGTGGCGGTATTGTTGAAGTCAACAGCGTATTTTACCAGATTGGGGAAAATAAGTTGAACGGGAGTGCTTTCCAGAGTATCAATTGTTATTCTAGCACAGTACGTTCCCCCTCAATCCATATTTTCTGATGTCTCAGCTAAGTCCTTTCACTCAAGGATTTGGTAAGCTGGACGTTCGTCAATGAGCTACTCAGCCTGCAAACTTCAGGCGACCTCGGCCCGAACAGGGTGGTGGAGAGACCGCACGTTATGTATAATGATCAGACGAGCCTTTGGGTGATGTGGATGCATATTGACAACTCTGGTTATTCGGAGGCGAAGGCTGGAGTGGCGACGAGTGGTTCAATATGTGGGGATTATACCTATCTGTGAGCTTTTCTGTGTTTCTTTATGTTCCACATAAGGATGAAAGAGAAGAAGTTAGTTGTGGTGGATGAATATGTCGGATAAATATAGCGGTGCTAAGGAATTTTCAGGGGCGCATCTCAACCGTTGGGATATCAGAGTCGGGATTTAAATGTTTTCAAAGGTATGCATGGTCTGAAGACGATGAATATTAGAGAAGCATCGTCACAAAACATCAAGCTGACCGAAAATAGATACAGATGGAACTGGATATCTACTAACTGAAGATGTAACTCATCCGGGCAACTTCCTCTAAAAAAAGCCAAGTGAGCATGAAAAGTGCTAACAAAGGCAGCGTGCAAACGGTCTCCGAATCGATAAACTCTCAGCGGATTACTTGACAGTCAGTAGCGCAACATATCTCTACGCAGAAGATTACGAAGCACCGGCTATGTACAAGAGTGGAAGCACTTACTTCATGTTTGCATCGCATGAAAGTGGATGGTGTAGGTTCGCCTCTATTTTCAAAAGAATTCAGCTAAGATAAGGCGAAACAACTAATAGCACCAAACGACAACATCTATTGCACCGCTACGAGCCTCACCGGGCCATGGTCATCGTGGGCTAACTTCGCCACATCTGGAACAGAAACATACTCCTCGCAGACAGCAGCTGTAGTATCTATCAATGGTGTTGTAATGTGATATCGCCCTCTCATCTTTTATTGAAAGTTTTTATTGACTATAAAATAGGTACCAAGGCGACCGCTGGCAATCTTCAAACCTCATGACCTCAACCTACGTCTGGCTCCCCCTCAAAATTTCCGGCACCACAGCAACCTTGACCAACGAAGTAAACTGGATCCTGAACATCCCTGCTGGGACATGGTCTGCTGGTCCCTCAGAAACTACACCCGAAGCTGAGTCTTCAAGTAACGCTCTGGCGAATGGAGCTATTCGCGCGTCTTGCTCTGCTTGTTCCAACTCATCAGACGTGGGATATATTGGTGGACCAAGTCCTGGAGGGACGCTGACGTTCAATGAAATAAGTAGCTCAGTGACGTCGACAGGAACAACAATCAGGATTCATCATTTGAATGGGGATAGCACGCAACGGTATGCGAACGTGGTTGTCAATGGAGTATCGCATATAGTTGCGTTTTTGCCGACGAGTAGTGGCGTGCCTGGAACGAGCACTTTGACTGTTCCGTTGAAGGCAGGAACAGGAAATACGATTGAATTTGAGGCTTATGGTAGTGGTTGGGGTGAGTTTTCCCACTTGAGAATATATACAAGAGTGCGCTGATATTTGTAGGTCCGGATATTGACCGATTGATGGTCCCAGTATCGTAGGGCGTGAATGATTGTCTATGAATCGAAGTCGAGAGGTCAAAGGAAGAAAAGTACCCGATTGTATGCTCATGTCCGAAAAATGGAAACTTTCTGTTCCTGTGGTGCCAGTGCCGTGAAATATCCACTTAGTAAATCGGTAGAGTCATGTCGAGATTTCCTGAAACATTGTATGGCTCTTTGTAGCATCGAGAATCTCTTTCGTAAAACAGATGCTTCTCTCCATAACTGCCATCTCCTATTGATCATTGACCTGGATATAAGGGAGACATCTGACATCGGCGGCATAGGAGCATTGGTACATATTTCTCTCAAGAATAAGCCAAATTTTTCAAATCTGTCTGGATTGACAACTCGTAGAGGGTGGAGTTCTCTACGAGTTTCTCGTATGGCTGCTTCTGTCGCTTCTTCGTATTGCTGTCCCATCATCCGTAAACGAAGGTATTTTGCAAGCACTGTAGAGCAGAGCAGAGCAAGTTGTCCATCCAAGGGATCTTCTTGGCCCCGATACTTGTACCGACAGGGAATTTCAATTGTAGTGATAGCTCTGGCTTTGAGTGCAAAGGTCCCAATTTGAATTTCGATATCGGAAAATTGATCATCAAGACCATCTGGCGCTTCACTAGAAGAAAATTGTTCAAAGCCGCTTGCTGCTTCTCGCAGTACTGTGACGTGAACCCAAATATAGCCGGTAGCGCAGGTACACAGAGAATAATTGGAACCATTCGACAAATTCCGTTTCTGGAAAAAGGCCTTGGCTCCGTATACCCTGATATCGGCAAAATTGGCCGTCAAATCAGATCCGTATTTCTCCAACAGCTTTTCGTCTGTGACGTTAAGATCTGGTAGATCAACCCCCGAATCCGTCCTAGGCCTGATATAAAACATAGGCTGGGTCATAAAGTCCACATTTTCCTGTTGGCCATCGGGGACTCGACTAATTCGTAGTCTCGGGTTTGAAACTGTCTACAATCAGGATGAATAGGTTTATTGCAAGAGAAGGACTTACACTCAGTGGAAACAATCGCTTCTTGGATCAAATCAGGCAGTTGGGCAAAGACGGTATTATGATTCGATTTGACGTCGAACAAAGAGGGAGTTCTACTACGACTCGTCATGCATAGTTCATCGTTTCCCATCTCTGTCTCCTCCCCCATCTCCATCTCCATGTTCATTCCTGAGCAGATAATATAGAAGTTAATAGACGGACAATTTTTGGCAAACCGCCAACTTTAAACATCAAGCTTATTAAAAGTCCAAGAAGCAGCAGGTACAGCAGCTTATCAGAGTTACGAATTCACACTTCTCGTATTCCCATTGTTTGCTAAATTTAGATAGTGGTGGGGAGCCTTGAGGAATACGAGGCTGTAAACGAATTGGAGTGAGGGCGGATTATCTTGAAACAAGCGCGAAGGGACTATGAACACGCGGGACGGGCCTGTCGAATCCCCAAGTACTCGAATGAGGGGAATTCGCTCAAGAATGCAAACTAGCTCCTTTTAGAACCTGAAGCCCCAAGGGATGGGACTTGTTTCCGGCACGTGACGTGAAGTAGGCCGAGGAGGCTTCAAGATCCTCAAGGAGGAGGCAACTGCTCTCAGAGGAGCCATCGAAGAGAGCGACGCGTCCCTTCTCCGGCTATAAGGCTGGACTTGATTGTGTACTGGAACTACCGGTATGCCATCAAGATGAGGGGGAGAGAGCCCAGGCTTCCGACTAACTTCCCAAAGAGACACTAAGCCGGTCGGTCAACTTATTCATTACATTGCTTGTCCACTAGAAAAGCTTCAGGTTATATAGATAGTCCCGATATAGGTGCCATCCCCAGATTCCTAGCATCAGAATGACAGAGAATTGCTTTTAAAATAGCCTGAGAATGTTGACAGTGCACTCCGAAGAGGTGTCGAAATATCCTTGATCCGAGTCGTGACTCCAGGGGCTCGCGTCAGTTTCGTGAGTTCATGCGAAAACCCCCCCACCGCTGGCGAATAGTAAGAGATGGTCTATAAACATTGTTACAGCCCCTCTCGGCATCTAATCTTCGCCCGAGAATTGTGTATTGTTCGTCGTTGGTGTTGAAGTGTTATTAGAAGTCCATCGGAAACGCATGTGTCTCTATCCGCATACATCCCAACATCGCGCCAAATATTTTCCTCCCTCAAAATCCCAACTTACTCCTTGAGGAGGTATCTGACAACAACCACAACCCCTCACGCGCCAATTCTTTGCGCATCATGTCTTCAGAGGTAGCGAAGAAGAGAGGGAGGCCAAAGAAGGTCATTGCCGACCCAGTCGAGGTTGAAACTCCAAAGAAGGCGACCAGCACCGCAAAATCTAAGAAGGCACCAAAGACCCCTAAAAAAAAGGCATCAACTCCAGCAAAGACAGCTAGAGTCGAGAAGGCATTGCCGCAAGCAATTGAGCAGTCTGCGACCGCTTTTAATGCCGCGCCAAAACCTCCAAAAACCTCTCCCAAGACCCCTCCTCGGACAGACACATCCAAGCCTGTGTTAGCTTCTATAAGAGTTGGCAGTTCGGGTCCGGTGACACCAGAGACGTCGAAGATATTAGATCAAGTTCGGGAACTGTCTGCGAAGAAAGCTGCAAATTCCACATCTCCCAAACTTACTCCTCCCCCACCCACATCCTCGAAACCAGCCTCACATCCTACGAAGCCTGCCTCGAAATCTGTTCCCACACATCCTACCGCGAAGCCCGCTTCTCATCCCTCCCCGCCCTCTCCGCCACAGCCAAGAGCGAAGTCTCCCCTACATCCCACGGCAAAAGCTCCCCCGCCACCTATGAAACCCATATCGATACCCCAATCCCACATTCCTTCCCAGAAAATAACAGGAATAACGACAAGACCGGGGCCGAGACCAGAGAACAATCCCAGTAATCCTTTGTCGAAGACTTATAAATCTGCCGCGAGAAAATGGACAAGTGCTATTGTGGCCGCGCCAATTCTGATTGTTACAAGCTATGTATTATATCAGAGATGTGAGATGTCTACTTTTGCTCCTCTTATGTCGAGAGGCTAACGTTTTCCTGTAGTGGTTTTGGGCGAAGAGAAAAGGCTATTCCCAATTAGTCCTGGCCTGACTGCGGTCGTAGTAGAACCCACAGTGCAAAATCCACCTCCCAAGGAGCTTGATGTGAAAGTCGCAGAAGCGCCGGGCCAGGCGGAATGAGAAATGTGTACAGAGAAAAGATGACGAGTGTATATATGACAGATATGTCTATAATGTGGCCAGGCAAAAGGTCAAAGGGTGTACAAGAAAAATCTCAACATTTTGATACCCCAAATACATGGGTATAGATGCCCAAGAACCCTTCGCCGAGAGTTTGCATTGGGGAGATAGAAGTCTACGAGCAAACTAGAGGATTATTGAGGAAGTCCTCCGTAATATTAATGTCCTCTTTTATCACGCGATGGATATTGTATTTAATTTGTTTTTGGTTGCGAGCTATGATGCTCTCTCTCGTAACCTACCATGTTTACAGACTTCTATAACTTTCCAGTAAAAAAGTCCGTAGCCATGGTACAAAGTGTTTCTCGGAATACTACAAAGGTAACCAGCACCAGCTGAAGGTAAGGCGTAGCCGATATGGTTAAGATCGCACTAGGGGGGTTGATGAGACGCTTGCCTACACACAGGACTTTAGATACTAGGTAGTAGTCCATCGGTTGAATTTTCCGGGAGATACAGGTTTGGGTTTTGATTTCTGTTTTAGGGGCTGTAGCTAGGCTTGTAGTATAGTGACGATGTGAAGATTACAAGCGGCTTGTCAAAAATGATAAATAGTCTAAGTTGTACAACCGATTTGTTCTTACATAAGCCTTTGTAATTCGACATTGGTTTAGAAATGTAAATCCCGATTTAAGCGAGATACAGCTGTCTACATGTTTAAGATGACTTACCGTGCTCCTCTCGAATGACGCTGGGAACCAGTGATACAAATCCAAATATTCACGTACTCTATCCAGCTAAGGACATTACCAAACCGAAGAGGGTGTCTGCCTGGCAGAAGTTGGGTAGCGTTAGTTGAACTAATGGTATTGCCAATTTGATGATATACTTAGCACTTCTCCAGCGGATTCTATTCTTGTAAACCGTATTTTATTTCTTATTTTTGGATGCAGCCCCGTCGCGTATGTAAAATGGTTATCCCTCGCTCTTCCAGCTGATACAAATATACAGGAGAACAGCTTCTGTGCAAATAAACAGGTTCATACAATTCAAATAACACCCTAAAGTTTTGCCCCACACCTCTTAATACACCCCTCCATCTCGCGGAGTCAAAGGTATTTCTTCCTCGCCAAGAGGACGAAGAGGTTGTTCAAACCAGAGATAAGTCTCTACCTTTTTAGCAAATCTAACACTCGGACGATCAATATATTTCTCAACCACGCCACTTAAAGCAAAAATTATTGGCGCTAAGATACAGAAGTTGGAGAGGGCTAGGAGAGCTTTATTTGTTGTTATGGGCGAGATGAAATTATCAAGAGGTGTGATGAGTGCTCCGATAATAGCAGCGTGGATTAGATAGAGTGAGAATGAAAGTTTGCCTAGCCATTGGCAGAATTTGGTGTTTAGTATTGTTCGTATGGACGATAGTTGGCTAATCGAGATGACGGTAAATGTGCCAGACCAGTACCACCACCAGCGAGCTTCCTCTGTCCCTTGGAATATGTAAGACGATGGATAGAGTTTATAGAATATGTCATATCCGGGTTTTGGCTTGGGCTCCAAGTCGGATATTGAATGTTCTGGAGGTATCCCAGCAAGATATAAGCCAAAGCCGAATAGCATAAAGAAACAAGCGTTGCGAATGATCCCATGGGTTTTGTTGCCTCTTGACGTTGATTTACTTGCTCGGCTTTGTTGTTCTAGTATGCAGTCGGCGAGCAGCATACCGACGACAAAATTTGATGTCCACCAAACTCCTCGATGGAGAGAATAGAGAGCCATTCCGCCCAGGACGACACAGCGAGTTCGAAATAACTCGGTACGAGAGAGTATCATAACCAAGAGATATGTGACCATCGAGGCTTGGTATTCTATCGGAATTGTCCAAGAAGGCGGGATATATGCAAATCGATTACTGGCGGGGTTGTGTGCGGGATCCATGAAAGGGTTGAGGTGGTCATCTATTGCATTGAATAGGTGAACGAATTGCTCGTGCCATGAACTCTTAACTTCGGCTCCATAGACGTATCCATCGCGCGCCATATCGAAGGTCCTAATAAGAAATAGCATCGGGATAGCCAACAGAATTAATGGCAGGTATAAACGAAAGCCTCGTCTGATCAAGCTCGAACATAGGCCCTTGTAAAGCTCATCGTATCTCTTTTGTCTGAGCAGGGTTAAACTTTTGACAGAGACTGCGTAGCCGCTGATAACAAAGAAGATGCACACGGCACTCGAGCCTGCCGCCCAGATAGGCCTGAAAAACGGTATTTGGTGAACATATCTATCCTCAGGAGACGATCCGAACGAACGACCCCATGGAGTATATCGACAGAAATAGTGGAAGAAGAAGACTTGTAAAGAAGCAACACCGCGGAGGCCATCTAGCCAAGAAGTTCCAGATGATCGGATCGTACTCGTGTCGTCCCAAGCAAACAGAATACCAGGCCGAAGCCAGCCGAACGATAATACACGTGATAGTACATGGAGTATGAATGGGAGTAAAGAGTTGGCCCTGCTGGCAACTGGTATTGCCGCCGACATATTCTCCCGGCCTCGCGCGCGTGTCGTTTGTTGTTGCCGACGTTGGAGATCGAGGTGGAGAGAACACACCATATATAGTAAAAAAATTCGGTATTTGTCTACGTAACTTAAGATCAGTTAAACTCACCCCGCTTAAAATGCCGCCATTATAACCCCTAATCGTTCGGGTGGTCGTCACCCCTCATTTACTGCTTTACATGAGCTAGGGGAGCTGCCAATTGTCAAAAAAAAAAAAAAAGAAAAAAAGGGGGGAAATCGTGAGCGGTAACAAAGGCAGAGTTGGTTGTATCAGCCAGAGACCACCACTGGGGCGCCCAAGTGATTGGGAATAGCCTCAGGACAGGTGAGAGCCATCGCGCATGTGTGCGAGACTTGGCGCGCTAACCTGAGAACAATTGATCAACCGCTTAAAGAAATGGGGAAACCCCGCTCCTCTGAAAGAGATCTCAGTAATTTATCATGCCAACTTCGTGCGCCTCTTAGTGAGCCTATTATAGATATTATTTTATAATATAAAACTTAAATATATTATATTAAGTTTATACTTAATATAATATTAATACTCTTAAAGTTTTATAACTAGAGAAAAGAAGTTGCTAATATAGAGCTAGAGTATATCATGTGACATATTGCCACGTGACATGCACCGGACTCTAATACTAACGGTTAATACCCTCTTAAGAAATCTTTTCTTATTTTTTTATATAATTACTATTTTTATATTATTTTATAAGTATATTTTATTTTACCTTTTCTTTTTTAACTGTTTTTATATATAAAGCTAAATCTACTTAATTAGATTTAAATTACAGCTTTTGAAGTTAATAAGTTCAATCCGGCTTTACTTATAATTTAAATATAATAAGCAAGCGGCTGTTCTTCTTAAGTAGTTTTTAAAGGCTTTAAGTAATAGCTATTAAAATAGCGTATTTTTTATAATATAATAGCTTAATTTAATAAAGTTATTAAAAAGTAAATACACTTGATTACTTTTGTTTTAATAGTTTATTTATATAATTTGTTATTCTGCCGTCGCTTATCGCCTGCCCGGCCCTCATAAAATACTTCGGCGAGTAGAGAACCCTTGCGTAGATTGAAAGATTCTTATTCAGGATTGTGACGTCCGGAAACTGCCATTTTGGTAAGCTAAGGCCAGAACTAAGTGGATGTAGTAGACAGCGGGTGGCTGTAAAAGCTCACGAAGCCTATCACCATCTCCAGAGATACAAGAATCACTTGGTAGACATCCTGGAACAATACACGTAGATCTGTAGTACATTGATAAATGTTATTCTTACTTCAGCCTATAACAGGGTGTGAAACAAAGTGGCGAGCGGTCCTGCTCCCGCGTTCGGGAGTTGTTCATGAAACACTTTGATAAAAGGTCTTTTAGCGCCTACTACTATTGGCGGGATTCCTGTAACTTGGATAATTTTTCAATCTCTTTCAGCCATTCTTGTCCACACAAGTCTTTCGTCTCTTGTTAGCATGGCGGTAGAAGATACAGATGCTCCAGTACATTGGCGCGTCGGGGATCATACCGCAATTATTTACTCGTCGAAGAAGTTTCGCCAACAGTACCGCGTCCGCTGGCAGCGGCGTGGGTAGTTTGATATGGTGTCTGGCTACCGGGGCCATGATAGAAAACCTCGGATTCAGACGGTCCCTACGAATTACTGCGATAATGGCGTTCGTAGTAAACGTGATCGTGGCGGTCCTGGTGAAAGATCTGAACAAGCATGTTAAGCCCAGTCAGAGAGCTTTCGACATCTTGTTTTTCAAGAATAACGAGTTTGTGCTGCTCTTGGTCTGGGGCTTCTTTAGTATGATGGGTTACACCATCTTGCTCTTTTCCCTCCCCAACTACGTTATTGGTACTGGCTTTCGCAGCATCAAGCATCGATTGTCGGTGCCATGATCAACCTTGGGATGGCAGTTGGCAGGCCAATCGTCGGCTCCTATAGCGACAGCGTGGGGGGATCAATATGGCTGCTAGTGCCACATTCTTCGGCTCTCTAGTCTGCTATCTTATATGGATGTTTACAGAGTCTTACGGTGTTTTCATATTGGTGTCTATCTTAGCAGAAAGCGTTTGCGGTACGTTTTGGGCGACCATCCCTCCCTCGACAAACGAGGCCGTTGTGTTGAAGGAGCTCCCTTCTGCGCTCTCTGTCATCTGGACATCTGTGGTGATTCCATTTCTCTGTAAGCTTCAAACTCATCTCTCTTGAGCGCTGAACGTCACTAATTGGGGACTTAGTTGCAGAGCCAATTGCGGTCACACTAGAGAGGAAATCAAACATTTCTCCTAAAAGCATACAGATCTTTGCGGGGTCAATGTTCCTCGGAGGGACAGTTGCTCTGCTACTTTTACGACGCTTAAAAGTAAAACGTTTGACTGAGGGACACAACCCGGAAACTAGAGTATCAGAAAAGGACGGTTCTGCTGTCAGAGCCAGGAGTTCCATGTAAAATATGTTTTCATTTGGGAAATATTAGATTGCACCTTCAGGTTGGAACTGGAAAGAATTGTGTGATTTTAACATAGCTGTTCGGTTAGTATGATAGGTTCAGAGCCCGTTACAGCGGACCAATTTGGAATACGAATATCTTTCAACAGTTTCGCTGAACAGAAGCCTCGCACAGACCAAAACCTTTGTTTACAAGAACGCTACTTCTCTACAGATACCACGCAAACCCGGGCTAATCTTCTAGGCCTTACCGTAAATACCGCCTCCATCTTCGTAAATCCATTGATGTTTTCCTGGTATTAGCGGCGTCTCTCTAGAGTAGAGAACGTGCGGCTTCGAGCTTCGAGTATACTCAGTTTGTAGCGTCCACCTCTATAAGTAGACATTCTTTCCTGGGTTAATTTGGAGATAATCAATAGATGCGGTTATCGATTATCCTACATGCAGCGACCTGTGATGTCGGCTTGCTAAGTTAGTCTATAAAACACAGAACTTTGGGGCTAGGCTCATGAGGTATTCTAGTAGAGAAGTAACATTCAACCCGTGTTACCAATATGTTGTAAAAAAAATTTAATTTGAGTTGAGCACGAAGCTTCTATCTAAGGATAATCTATCTACTAATACAGAGAGTCTACCACTTATTGAAACGCAGTACGAATCCCCCTCTGTGCCGCCTAGAACCCTCATATTCCGAAGTCTCTCTGGTAAGCCTTCCCTACGAGACCTGTGAGATGAACGGTTTGCAACTAAGAGACAAAATATCTAGAAACACACACATTACTTCTTCCCTTTGAAGAACTTTGCAACTATCTCCCGGACCTTCTCTATCCCTCCCCAATTGAACTTCTTCACCCTGAAAATATAATAAAGAAAAATAGTAGCAAAAACATTATAAACAATATAGATCCATACAAGCCCAAAATTGCGCCAAGCTTCGGAAGCATAGATTCTCGAGCCTGCAAGATACTGTGCGCCATTTGTCAAAGGGCAGTACTAGCACTTTGAAGTGGCGGATGGGTTATAGAGCTGGCCGGGTGCGCCCAAGTCGAAATATTCGGTGAGGTAGGAAATGCAAGTCTGACCAGAAGGCGGATCAAAGATTGCAAGCCCGTTGTGAGCACAGTGCACGATTTTGTCGGACGCCGCTGTTCTGGCTAGACCGGAGATCAGGTAGGTCATTGGGGAGGCACGGTACATGAAGATCCAGAAGCCTGAATAGGAAGTCGTCAATATAACCCTCAATTGGGTCTAGTGGGGATATTAGAAGCGACTTACCAGGCAGATCATCGGGTGGTTGCAAGACACCATTAAACGTCAACATCATGCTGAACAGTAGCGTGACAACATTGCCTCCAGTCTCTGCGTCTGGTAACGCGGCAACCACCATTTGGGCAAAAGTCCCCCCGTAGACCATGAATTGGATAATGAAGAGAAGTATGAGGCCGTTCTCTTCGGCGGAGTTGTTGGCGCCGTATACAGGGAAATACCATGCCGCCCACGTCATAACAGCCAAGACAATTTGATAAGGTATTTCCACGAGGATGTTAGCAAAGATGAAGGCCGCCCATGAGTATGCCTTGGATGGCTTCTCGCGAACCTCAAAGAGGGAGCGCTGAATGATAAAGCGTGGCATGATCTGATCACATAATTAACACTGTGCGAGTTTGGCTGTAGTGGGCAGTGAGCATACCTGTTGAACGAGAGGGGGGAAGATAGCTGTGAGCATGAAAATAGAGAAGACAGCGTCTTGAATATCCGCTAAGGCTTGGTCGGAGACTAGCTCTCTTTCCTTCCCAGCACAGAGAGTTTCAATTTCAAGTTTCGTCTCCTAGGACTGTTGGCTGGAGTCCTAGGTTGCAGGCCAGTTAAGGTGGCTCTGTTAGTTGACAAGCTCCAGGATGTATTCGCTATTAAATTAGAGTAATTTCTTCACAAGGCAGGGGAGACTCACGCGGGATTTTCATCGTCACTGCAGGGACGTCCTCCATTCCGCTCAAAATAGTCGAGAATGGTTCGAGATTGCTCACCGATATCCCCAAAGTAGACAGTCTTACCGCCATTTACTAGCAATAACAAGCGATCGAATTCCTGGAAGAGAAGGGCAGAAGGCTGATGGATTGTGCAAAGGATTGCTTGCCCGTTATCAGCGAGTTTGCGAAGAATGGAAATAACGGACCAGGAGCTCTGAGAATCGAGTCCTGAAGTTGGCTCATCGAGGACTGACACAACATTAATCCCTCGTCGTAGAAATTTCCGCGCCGATGAATGACTTACAAAGCAACAGCTCGGGCTTAGCTACCGTTTCTACCGCAATACTGAGCAATTTCCTTTGCGTAATGTTTAATCCTTCACCAGGGATACCAATAACAGCATCTCCAAAGGCTTCCATGTTGAGGAGTTCAAGGATCTGCTCAACGTATTCAAATTTTTCCTTTTTTGGAGTTGTCTTAGGCTGACGAAGCATGGCTGAAAACCGCAGAGCCTCACGTACAGTTGTTGTTTCGAGATGAAGATCTTGCTGCTGAACATATCCGATACTGCGTTGGAAGGAGCTGTCAAGGGGTCTGCCGTTGACAAACATACCACCGGTAAGGACGCCAAATGATATTCTGCGAGAGAGAGCATCCACTACAAGCCCATATCGTTAGTCTTCACTCGCTGAGCGGCGGAAATTAAAAGCAGAGGGTGGGCAAACGAAGAGGTGATGTTCTTACACAAAGTTGTTTTGCCAGCCCCACTAGACCCCCTCAAAGCAGTCAGAGTGCCTGGCTTCACCCAACCAGAAACTCCATCAAGGATCCTTCGTTTCTGACCTTTGATCTCAATATCTAACGCGACATCCTTCCATGTGAACACTCCATTCTGGGCAGGAATTACACTCGCTTCTTTAGGGTCATCGGCTGTTGCTGTCAAGCCTCCAATGGTAACACTATTTGAGTCTTCAAGAGAGCCATTTTCCTCGTCTGCTGATGGCTGTTTCTCCATGCCAGCCGGAACCTTTCCTCGCCGAAAGACCAATACTTCAGCCGTAGACCCAACATCAAAATTGAACTCCGTTGCGACAAAATAGGCGATTGTAAAAAAGATGAAAAAGGCCAAAAGAACGCCGAGATTCCGCCAGATATGCGAATAATTATATCCATAAGAGGATTCTACCCAGGCATCACCAGAGACCGTTGTCGCACCAGCAACCGCACCGGCGACTGCACATTGAAAGTTGTCGCCCGTGCCATACGGTGGAACCAAACTGCTTGAAGCGCAAGGGAAGTGTCTTCCATGTACCTCGTTGACCAAGAGTGCTTCGTATGCATAAGCCATAGGATGTATCCAAATCGACCATTTGAACCAGGGGTGCATATATGATTTTTGAATGGCAAACCCGGTATAGACAGCGGTCCAAAGTATGAGAACTCCGGCGATGGCGAAAGCTTGTGCATTTGTCTTCGTTGCCGCTGCCACCGTGCGGAACACCATGCTCATTGTCAACATAGCAACGAAGCAAAATAAGAAGAATGTGAAAGAATTGTGCAGCCTCCGCACGTAAGCCAGCAAGAAAGTATAAAATGAGCAGAAACAACCCATTTCCAAGTAGTTTAACAGGTAGATCAGAAATGGACATAGCAGCTGCCTCAGTCCAGGGATGATAAAATGCGAAGCTCTGATGCTTAGCTACGATAGGGCGTTGTCCGTAAAGATTGTTGATTTCGACAATTGACTGTAGAGCGCTCAGAAGTACCGCGAAGAAGGCGACGGAACCCTTGGAGTAGAAACTATCAGTGCTTTCGTGTGCACCATAGAAGATCGAGCCGACGATCAGAGCCTAGATAATTTGTCCACCAATAGCCGCGATAGTCGATGCTTTGTCATTCCAGATCCTTTGATATGCACGCTTGACGCAGAGTCTGATTTGCATAGGCACGCTGATGATGTAAGGTGATTTGGCTCGAGTGTGCTTGGCGCGGATTTGTTGGTGATACTGTCTGAATGATTCTAAGTTGTCGTCGCCTGAACCAAATTCTTTTTCATTGTCCTGAATGTCTTGCAAACATAATTTGTATTCGTCTGATGATTGCCAATGTTTCGCGAATTCGTCTGGCGTTCGAGGAACTCTCGCTTCGAAGCCTTTGCAGACAATGCGTTCTTGCGGATTTGTGACAGCCGTGAGAAAGTCTGCTGTCGTCTGTCTTGGAGGGCATCGGCAGCCCATTCTCTCGAAATATCCTCGAGCTTGATCTGCGGCACTGAAATAGATCTGTCGGCCCTCATAGAGAATCAATGCCTTGTCAAAAAGGTCGTAAATTCCCTGCGAGGCTTGATATATACCGACTGCTTGCGTTACTCCTGCCACATCAGAGGCAACTCTCAAGAACCTGACGAACTCCAAGGCTGTAGAAGAGTCCAAACCACGACTTGAGTTGTCCCACATGCCTATCGACGGACCGGCAAGTGCCATCTCTGCCAGGCTTACACGCTTCCTTTCGCCTCCTGAGACTCCTCTGATGTAGTCGTTGCCCACTCTGGTGTTTTCGGTATGGCTTAAACCGAAGATCTTCATGATAACTGCGGTCAAGTGCTTAGCAAAGTCCTTGCGCGACGCGTCGAACAGTCGACGTGAAGGAGTGCGGCAGGCTGCTGCGAACTCCAAAGTCTGCCCAACGGTGAGGTAAGGAAAGTGACTTTCCGTCTCTTGATTATAAACTACTTCTCCTTTGAATTCCTTGAGAAACGTTGCCTGACAGACACCATCGTAATTAATCGACGTGAATTGCGGGATGCTCACATTCCGCAATTCTCCACTAATGCTCCTTAAAAACGTGGAACAGCCAGCACCAGGTCGTCCAAGGACGATAAGCATTTCCCCGCTGCGAACGTTGCCGTGAAGACCTCTTAAAATGTGCTTTTTGGGTTTCTGTCTAAGATATTCTCTGATCCTGAATGGTGCGGCGAAGTCGGACATGATGGTTTTCTGGAGCTTCACTGCATCGCCAGCACCAAATACATCCAGGCTCTTGAAGCAAAAGCCCGGTTTCCTGGTCTGGAGTCCTCCTTGTTCGAGCTCACTCATAAACTTCTTGGCCCAGAGAAGGAAATCGAAGTCCTTGCTTGAAGGGTCGAGCCGCGGGTCATCTTGTTGAATGCCTCGCGATGACTTTCGGCGTTGAAGAGAGGCTTGCAACGTAATTTGAGGAGCAGGTAAATCAGACGTAATTGTAGCAACTCGAGCGAGTTGGTCTTGGTCGGCGGGATGTGACATGTTGGTTGTGTTCTCTAAGTGTGGAGGTTTGAGGGCAGCAGTCGACTTTTTGTCAAGGCACATGTGGCTGCCAAGCTCATTATCTTTCCATTGGCTTTCGGTTCTTTAAATGAGGTCTGGTAATGATCGTCTGAAAAGTAGGTAGGCTCCATCTCTGAAAGTCAAGATTTATATCTATAATGGAGATTGAATCGGAGGGCTTGGCATCCGCGCCTCCCGCGTCCCGGGTTCGCATTGCGGGAGGAAGGTTTCATGCGGCTACGGAGCCCCGGAAACGAACGGTGTTCCGTGTAGGAGGTACCGAGCGAACAAGGAAGCCGATTGGCCATAATCGTTCGGCCAAGGCCCCACCTCCTAGCTAGCGAAAAGGCGAGAAAGACAACAGATTCCAATTTGTGCCTCAGGCCCAACAACGGCGAATACTCACTTGATCGAGTCATGACACTGGAAACTTTTTGGCCCGGCTGGCCCCCTGGGCTCGATGAAGACGGCCTGACTCTGCACCCAACAGTGTGTGCTCGGGTTCCTGTTTCATTATGTTAGTCCCTATTGTTTTCTGCTTGAATACAATATTGATGAAACGACACTATCTATACACATATCACAGTTTCCAATGCTATACTACAGTTTGAACACCTCAGAATTCAACACGTCGAGGACCTATGATTCCGATGGCCAAATCTCATGGGCAATCCTACAGCAGATCTATGAAGGCTTCCCGGGATATATTCCGCAAGAGGAGGGGAATCTGGTGCCGCGCAAGAACGTATCGATCGATTTCTTGCTAGGCGGTGGTCTGAATAGCTCAATTGGAAATTTCAACGTGAACGTTTGATGCAATGGATTTGAAACTCTGCTACAGAAGCGGTGTCCTGACGTTGGAAGGTGAAGTACAAGGATCAAAAAAAGGAGACAGGGTGGGATTTCTGACAAGTATTTTATAGATGGTGGTGAATGTATATTTTTGGATGGACTGGTACCTCCTATTACAGGAGGTATAATGAATATAACTTACGTTTTTGATATTTTTGATACTTATATACATATACACATACACCACCAGGTGAAATTAATATAAACACAAACGCTACTTTCGGATCCAGTTTTCACCAAGTGAAAAACAGAAAGTATCTCCTCTGCCTTGTGGCTTCATGGGATTCCTGGTTCCGGGAAGAGCAAGCTAGCGTAGGTACGACGTAAACGCTTCCCTTTTATTGATGTCACAGCATTCAAGCCTAACCAGCGATGACCGGTACGCTTCCAAGAACCTACCATCATTTGTGGCCATACATGCTTGTGGCTAGAGGATTGAGCAAGAGGAGACGGAGCAGGAGATACTGGAGCAGGAGAGATTGGAGCAAAGGGATCGAGAACTAAGTATGCGGAAAGCGCAGAGGGAGCGACGAGAACAAGGCAGGTTGGAGCAAGAGAAAAACATCGAGTCAGAGAGAAATCTCATAGCACAAATCTCTCCGGCAAGACTAAGAAAAGGGCAGGTAAGGTCTTGATCTTCGTCATCCAAATCTGCAAGCTCACATATACAGGACTCAACTTTACTCTCTCAGCCGCGAGAATCCATCTACATAACGTTCAAGATTTGGGAGCGGGGCGTTTGGAGGACCGCCCAAAGCCTCTTCGGCAGTTCCTCTGATTCATTCGAGGTTGAGCGAATAGCCGTGAAGTATATGAGGAAGCAGATACGGTTATATGACACTGACTTGAATATCCTGACTCCCCAAATGTGTTTTCAAGCAGCGATCGCCAACCGCGCGAAAATATTACTACTAATTCCAGATAGCGAAACAGACATAAACGAAGAGCTAGAGGCTTCTGTTTCTCGGTTATTATCTAATTTAGACTTGCAGGTAGAGTCTAGGATAGAGTGATATTAGTCTCAATTCAAGACCGATTTTACTGCTTATTTGGTTAATCTTTGTGAATCGCCAAGTATATATATGAGATCCCGGGAATCCCAAACGCGTATTTACGTGATATTATTCGGATTAATATGAGATCGTTCAGCGGAGGAAGATATGCACTGATAATTGCCTGGGACTGCTAGGAAGGGCAGGATGTAGATTGTAGCAAGGCTATCGTGGATGTGGGAGTTGTGAGCCTTCATGTGAGCAGCCTGATACCTCGCAGTAGATGCCGAAGCTTCCTAGCGTTAAGCTAACTTAATAATAAACTCGCCACTGTTATGAATGCAAAGTCGGGATTTTTACTCGCGTGTCAATACCGCTTAGTAATAGCCGCTAGGTCAGAGAAGCGAAACATGATTGTAAAATCCTGCTTTAACTCATCCTTAGTGCACCATAGCTACAGACGGAGAATAAAATGATTAGCACAATTGCTGAATGCTACACGTTACTTAATAAATAATAAATAATAGCTTAGGCACATATATAATACTGATTGTACAATATAAGCTTTATATTATCAGGGCTCTAGTTATGTATTATATATTATATACTACTTCGTAGTTAGTAGTAGACTCGATTGGACGATTCTACCAAACTCTTCTATTATGTTCTCTTTTTTTATACTGTAGCACTCTTCTTAGGTCTGTAATTCTAGATCTTTGCAATTCAACTATTCTCCTATATTATCTTCCTTATAGAGTCTGTATCTATGTGCTGACGTGCGTCTAAGCTGAACTTTCCAAGGATACGGTTAATTTGAAGATCTATTTTCTCTCTTCAAGCGGCCTATTTAGGCTGCTATTTAATAGTAGGAGGCCTATTTTAGATCCTCAAGCGCTTAGTTGGCACATCACCTAAATAGGCTCCCTCGAAAATAAGCTTCTTAAGTGATATTGACACCGGTGTGGGAGCCAAAAACGACTCACAATTTTTCGCTGGATCAGATTGTGGATTGTGTATGTTTCTTTCTGACTTTGTTATTTTTAATGATTAAGGTCAGACGTGATGTCCCCTCGAAATGCTTATAAAAAGAAACTGGCTCGCATTTGACCTCGATTTAAATTAAAAACAACTATTAACCCAAAATCGTAAACGCTCTTAAGCGAAGGAGTCAACGGCTAAGTAGACGCAAGGAGACCTTATTAAAGAAATCGCACGAGATGGCGATATTCTGTGACGTCGACGTCGCCTTATTTCTCCGTATTCGGAAGACTGGCCGTATTATTACCTACAAATCTCTCGATCTTGGATCGTGGCCACCTTCAAGGGAGCAAATGGTTCATAGCCGCCTCAAATATGAGAAACCGCGCTGTCAGAGAATAGCAACTTATCTACCCTCTTCCACTCAATCTATTTCTAAAAGACATCGAAGTTAAGTCTGGAGAGCCTTCAAGCAGTACTTTGAGCGATGTATAAACATTCGATAGGAGTTTGCAGACGTCTAGGGGCATTTAGAGATAGGAATAGGCCAAAATCCTCTTGTCACCAGTCCCTTGTTCAGTGTTTTCAGAATCCCCTTGTTGCCAAGTCCCCTTGCGCTAAAATCCTTCCTGAAGTAAAGTTCCTCGGCTCTAAACTCGCTTGATGCCAAACCCCTCCTCCCAAAACACGTTTACGATGGAAAAAGACCCCACTAAAAGTCTTCAGTCTAACGCCTACTCCAATCCTAAAGATACTTAACAGGATGAAGGACTCTCTCTAATAAGCACTGGTGGGCTACCACGCTCCTTTACATATCTGGAATCATAGAAAGTCTGGGAGATGCGAAGGAAACAGATAATCACTGGGAAAATATCCTTTTGTATAGGTAGAATAGTAATTCATATGTATCAAAACTAAATCTCGCCATCTCAATTTGAGACTGCCTCTTGTGTTTGTTTGAATCTGCCTGTTTAAATGTTGTGTAGTGTGGAAGAGAAATAGGAAAAATTCATAACTAACAAAATTAAGTTAGTTAGAAATTTGGTACCGAACGCCAAAGAGGCTTTAGAGCAGAATTTGGCCCTGAAGGAATATTTCTGCGTCGCTCGGAGAATGCTGTTTGTAGAGAAGCTGGATAGTGTCTGCGCCGAGGTAAGAGGCATTTTCTGGATGAGATTGAATGTCGTTTCTGGAGAAGTTGGATTCCGTCCCTGGATGAGGTTGAATGCCCTTTGTGGAGGAGTTGAACGTCGTTCAGATTTTGAGAGCGGTTTCTGAAGTGAGCCGTGCGACGACGTAGCTTACGGCTGAAAATGGCCTTGGATCGAAGTGCAAAAAATGGCTCTAAAAGACGCCTAGAATCGAGCCAAAAGCTAAATGTACAAAAGCAACTACACCCTAGCCAAAAATGAAGGCCGAGAGATATCGGAGGCAGAGGGTCTGCAGGGTTCTGAAATGGATCTGGAGTCGTTGTCATTCAGCCACCTCCAAATCCTTCAATTTGGCCATAGCAATTGGACTCGATTCGATGGCTACCATAACGCATCCTCGTCATTTGTCACTCACTTGCGCTCTAGTCAATAGTATGAGAAAATAATCACAATTGAAATTGTCTAAACTAAAATTTTACATAAGACGGATGAGTTTGTAGAGAAGCACCGTGCAGCTCTTGTGGTCTGATGCTGGTAGTTTCGGTGTATTCTTGATTATTGATGTCGTCCTGTGGTGGATCGAGCGAGTGACGTGGAGAGCTCGCTGCGCTGGTCGGCGATGAATAATAAAGGCCCCAGCTAAATCTACACATACTAAAAACCTAGTAACTTGGCGGGCGCACGTATTAACCTCGCGTCGTAGCACAAATTTGTATTAGAACGCGAGGTTAAGTTATATATTATACAAATATAAGAAGTAAAGTAAAAGAAATTAAAGCTATTTAAACCTTTTATATATTTACTTAACCTACTTCTACTTAATGTCACGGGGCTATCACCCACCTGGGATGATAGGGCGTGATGTGCGAAGATATTACTAAGCAGTCATTGGACGGTGAGTAATAGGTAGGGCAAGTCAACTGTGATTCTTTACTAAGTGTTTTCAATATTAATAGCTTTTAAATTAAAGGCTTAAATTATTAAATTAGGTTAAGTATAAAGCTCTTATTTATTAAAGAAAACAAGCTGCTTATATAAAACTTTCTTACTCTTAGACCCTTCGGACCCTATAGCTCTTAGATTATAATAATTTCCTATAGCCCTTATAAGTTTATAAATTACTATAATCTACTCTAATATGTTATAAGTCTATTATATAACTGTTATTACGTACTAATCTGAGTTATAACTTCTTTATATAATCTTTAAATTTTAAGTTTTAAAGCTATAACTTTTATAATTTTAATTATATATTATACATTTGTAATACTATCTCTTTCTTAGCCTAGTATATTCTTACGCTTAAATAAAGGCTAAAGTAATATCTTTTTTAAAGCTAGTAACTTTTTCTTCTTTTTTATTATATCTTTTAAATAATTAAAGAAATATAAAAAACGTTTTAATTTAGTTTTATTAATTAAAAATAATAATATTAATATATATTTTTTTTTTTATAAAATAGATAATTATAAATATATTATTACTAAAGAAAATTCTCTTTATTATAATAAATATATTTATTATAATTAAAAATATAACATTTAAAATTCTTTTTTTAATAACCTTTTTACTCTTTTTTATAAATAAGCTTATATTATTAAAAAAAAAGTAGTTTATATTAATTAAGCTCTTTTATTTTATCAAATAAAAGAAATTCTTATAATATTATACTTTTAATATACTTTATAATAATTTAAAAAGTTTAAATAAGTTTAATAAAGTTAAAGTTAAAAAATAAGAAGAGTTTAAAAGATAAAAACTAATTTATTTAACTAATTTATAATCTTTTCTTAAATTTTTTTTATTAACATTTCTTTTTATTTAACTAACGTTTTATTTACTTTTGATTTTTTTATACTTTTTAATTCTTTTTAAATAAACTTAAATTTAAGTAATAAAACTCTTTTATAAGTTTTAAATACTTATTAAAAGATTTTAATAGTTTTTAAATATTTTTTAGTTATAAGTAATATTTTTAATTAATTAAATATTTAATTTAACTTTTAAATTACTTATAATTTAAAATTAATTCTATTATATATTTAATATTTTAAATTAACTAGTTTAATTTTTATAAAAGGTATTAATAATATATTTTTTGTATTCTTTTATATTAAATAAACTTTCTTTTTCTTTTTAAATATAAGTTTTATATTATAATATATATTATAATATAATATTACTTTTTATAAAAGAAATTATATATATATTTATAATTTTTTATATAACTTTTTTATTTATATAACTTAAATTATAACCTTTTATACTATTTTTAATAATAGTAATAATATATAATATATTTATAAAGTTTATTTATAATTAATAAAGAATAGTAACGTTTTTATTATTTTTATATTTATATTATTAATAGTAGTTTTACTTAGTTATTTTATTAGTAATTTATATAATAATATAAGTATACTTCTATTATTTAGTTTCGCTATTTAGTTTATTTATTTATTATTAAATAAAATATTATTAATAATTTATATTTAATTTCTAATAAAAAAACTAAGATTAATTAAAAATTTTAATATAAATAGCTTATTTTTATTTAAAATTATCTTTTTTAATATTTTATAATTTATTATAATTGTTTTTTAAAATATATATATTAGATTATTAGCTATAGTTAATTCTTTTTATAATATTATATATTTAAACTTTATTAGCTTATTAATAATTATATATATAAAGTTATATTTTACTTTTATAACTAGTTCTTTTAATAATAGTAGCTTAATTATAAAATTAAGTATAATAATTTATTACAGTTTTAAAATTGTTTTTAGTAACTTAAACCTATTATATAATATATATTTAATAGCTTTATTTTATATATAAACATTATATTTTACAACTATTTTTATTACTATTTTTTCTATTTTAAAAAAGAAGTAATATTAAAATATCTTATTTATTATTTTAATAATTTCTTAGTATTTATAAACTAATAGCTTATATTATTTAATAATAAACTCCTTTTATATTTTACTTAAAATATATATTTAGGTTTTATAAAACTATATATTTTATTAATTCTTTTATTATTTCTAATATTATTTATAGCTTATTTTACGATTATATTATTAATATATATATATATATTTTTAGCTATTATATTAGTATATTTAATATAATTATATTAGTATTTACTATTATAAGTTATTATTAGTTAAAAACTAAGGTCTTTTTTTCTTATTTTAAAATTATATTAAATAGGTAAGTTTTATTCTTTAAATATTTTAGGTTTTTATTAAATACGTTTATATATCTATTTTCTATTCTTTTAATATATAAAATTCTAAAGTTATAAAAAGTAAATGTTTTTAATTATCTTATTTATTATTTATTAAATTTTTTAATTATTATAAATAAAATTAAGTTTTTATAATTTTTAAACATTTATATTTTATATTTTAATATTTTTAAATATACTTTCTATTTTTAAAACACGTTTATAATTATTAAAAACTCTTTATTATATATTTTATAATTTAATATTATTATAAATAGCTTTTAAAAATAATAAGTAATTAGTTACTATTTACTATTAGTATTAAATTAGTTAAGTACTACTTTTAAAATATAGTTTAATACATTTATTTTTATTTATATTTATTTTTTAAATTAAAAGTTATAAATAATAATATAAATATAAAAACTAATTTTAAATATATTAAATACTTATTATATCTTTTTATTTAATATAAACTTAATATTTTTTTTATTGAGTTTATTAATAATATTACTATTATTAAATAATCTTTAATAAACTTTTTATATTCTTTTATAGTTTTTAAGTAAATAATTATATTATTTAAATATATAATTGTAAATATATTTAAGTATTCTCTTAAAATATTATTTAATAGTTTCTATTATATAACTAGTATATTAGTTAAATTAAATAATATAATATTATACTTAAAAAGTTTATATTACGTTTTAAAAGCAGTTTTCTATTCTTCTTTTTCTTTTCTTTTTATTAAATAAGAGCTATTTCTCTTATTTAATTTAATAGAAAACTATATTTTTTAAAAGTAGTCTTACAATTTTATAACTAATAGTATTAAATATATATTCTTTTTTATAAAAGCGTTTAGTTTTTAATAGTTAATAACTAATTATTTAATACTATTTAGTTTTAATATAAAACTTATTAAATTTAAAATATTTAATATTAAATACTTAATTTATTTCTTTTTAAGTTTTTATTAATATATTTATTTAATAGTTTTAACTTTACTTCTAATATAAAGTAAATTGTTCTCTTTATTAATAATTTTACTCTTTTTATAAAAAGTATTTTATAGTTTTACATCTAATATTTTAATAAAGCTTTTATATTAAATTCTTTTTTTAAATATACTTATAAATTTATAATATCTATTAGAATTTACTTTAATAATAAAGCCTCTTATTTATTATAATCTCTTAACTTATATAATATTATATATATATTTTTAAAGTTCTTTTATATTTTATAAGCTTTTATATATTAGTTAAATACTATTTTCTTTTAAATCTAATTAATATTTAAATTATATATTTTTATTTAAAGTATTTTTAAAATTATTATATAATTCTTAATAAAAATAATATTAAACTAAATATCTATTTTATATTTATTATTTAGTTTTATTTATATATTTAATATTTTAAAAATAATTAGTTCATTTTTAGTTTTTAATTAATAATTAAAAGTAATATAATAAAAACTTTTTTTATAAAAGTAATTATAATATATTTACTATTTCTTTTAATATATATATACTTATAACTTCTATATTAATTATAACTTTAACTTTTTACTCTTTTATTTTTAAGTGTTTTAAATAGTTTAATATATTAATTTAAACTTAATATTTATTATTATTTAATTCTTTTAAATCTTTAACTTTTTATAATTAATATATCTTTTTAAGAATTAAACTATTTTATATTTTTATTAAATAATATTTTTTAAAAAAAACTTTTTTATTTTTATATTATTATTATTATACTATTAAATGTTTATTAATTATAATAAGTTTTTAATACTTGTTTACTTTTAATTATTAATTAGCTTATTTTCTTAGTTATATTAAATATTTTATTATATAAGTTCTTCTTTAACTAACTTAATTATTTATATTTTAAACTAGTAATTATTATTATAAATAATTTCATATACTTTTTTATATTTTAGTTTTATATAAAATACTTTTACTTATTTAAATTTAAGTTTCTTTTCTTTGTTTTATTAAGTTTTAATATTAAATTCTTTTATACTTATATATTTTTAAAAGACTTTTTAAATCTGTTTTTTAATTAGTTAATATTTTAGTTTTTAAAGTTTTTTAATATTTTTAAAGTTAATAAGTTCTTTATACTCTTCTTCTTCTCTTTTTTCATTCAAGTCTATTTTCTAATTTAGTTCTTTATTATAATTATTTTAAGATTTATAATTAATACTATTATTATTCTTATACTTAACTATTATATAACTAAGGATATTTAATATAGTTTAATAATTTTTATAAGCTTTTTAAATAATATCTTCTTTTTATTACTGTTCATTAATTTATATATTAATATATAACTTTATTAACTTTAAATTAGAAATCTATATTTTATAAGTTAAAGTATATATTTACTAAGTTTAAATAGCTTATTATTAGCTTTTATAACTCTTATTGATAACTAATTATATAATTGCTATATTAATTTACTTCTTTTTTTAAAAAGCTTCTATTCCTTTGTTTTCTTATATAAGCTAAAAATGTAATCTAGTATTTTAGATATAAAACAAAATCGTTTTTTTTTAATAATTTATTTCTTTTAATAATAAATCAAATCTACTTATTATATTTAACTTTATTAAACTTATATATATTTTATATGTTATACTTCTAGTTTAATAAGGTTTTCTTATATTAGATTATTATCATCTTTAACTTTATTAAGTAGTTTTAAGTTGTTTTTCTTATTTACATTTGTAAATTCAGTTGTTAATATATGTCAAACGGGACGGTCGAAGGTGCGGAATCTAATGCAGTAGATAGCTTGATTGATGAGTGGTCTAAAAGCTAAGGAAGAAAAGAGGGTTAAGGCTAATCCTCAATCCCTAGTGAATAACTTAGTGCTAGTCAACCAGTCACATGATCGAAGTCACATGACAGGTGTCGGATTCCATCCAACAATATATATAGCTCTTTTAATATAATTAAATACCTTCTTTAAACAATCTTTCTTAGCTAATTCGTCTTTTATATTATTTTTAAGTCTTATATAAAAGTCTTTTATTATATAATCGTTGTTTTAATATAGCTTAGTAATTAGCTACTTAAATTCAATTATATACTTTACTATAAATTTTAATTAATAAAGCTTTCTTATTTATTATTTATTAATTAAACTTCATTTACTTTTTTAAATATTCCTTTTAATTAATTTTTAAAAATAATATAGTTATTAAAATTTTTATTAGTCTCTTGTTTTTAGTCCTTTAGTTTATTATTTAAATAGTTAAAAAAGTATAGTTTAAACTAATTAAGTGTTATATTATTTGAAAATAATCTTATATTAAAAACTTTATTTAAGCTCGTTTTTAAAGTGTTTAAATAAAATAAGTAATAAGCTTTTAATTAAGTGAAAAATTCTTTAAGCTTAATATTTTTATTAAAAGGTTCTAGTATTTAAATTTTGAGCTTATTTTTATTTCTTTTTTTAAAAGTTTTTACTTCTCTTTTAAAAGTATAATTTTAAACTTATTAGTTTTTATTTCCTTTTTTTAAAGTAGTTATTTCTTTTTTAAAGTTCTTCTTTTATTCTTCTGGTTATTAAACATATTAAGTTAAACCTTCTTTAAATATAACTAGTTTAGCGTTTACTAAAGTTTCTCTTTTACTTATAAATATGATTTCGTTAGTAAGTAATACTTATTTAACTTCCTTTTTCTATTTTATTAACTAGTGCTTAAAGCGAGTATTTAAAGTGTTATAAAACTATTACTTATTTAAAATAATAAGGTATAATATATAAAAATATTATTAAATGGAAATTAATAATAAGTAATAAGTAAAGTAAGTCAATTGTAATTCTTTATTAAGTGTTTTTACTATTAATAGCTTTTAAATTAAAAGCTTAAATTATTAAATTAGGTTAAGTATAAAGCTTTTATTTACTAAAGAAAACTAGCTACTTATATAAAACCTTTCTACTTTTAAACCCCTTAGACCCCGTAGCTCTTAAATTATAATAATTTCTTATAAACTTTATAAGTTTATAAATTATTATAATCTACTTTAGTATTTTATAAGTTTATTATATAACTATTATTATATGTCAAACGGGAC